>CAUYSK010045876.1:0-52582 GCA_963575035.1 Avahi laniger
CTCAAGCTTAAATAGCAGGCAGCTTAAAAAAAAAAAAATCTACTAAATTAAGTATCCCAAGAATGTAAAACAAGAACCACATGTAAACTACATCAAATTTTAAGTAACTGATCATCTCATAATTGCATATATAAGAATAACATCTATTGGATGTCGGGCGGGGGGTGGGGAGGAGGAGACAGGTATTTGCATACACAAAGAGTGCGATGCGCACAATCCAAGGGATGGGCACACTTGAAACTTGGACTTCGGGGGGAGTGGGGAGGCAAGGACAACATACATAACCTAAATATCTGTACCCCCATAATATGCTGAAATTAAAAAGAAAAATCTCTCCTGCTTTCCTTAATCACAATGCCCAGCACAGATGAGCAAATTAGGGCTGAATAGGTCTGATTACTAACCATTTTTTGATACTGAAAACCTCTGAGGTTTTCTTTTTGTGCATTTCCTCCTAGGTGCCTCCCCAACCCACTCAGAATAATTTCTTGCTGTTCCTCTTTGCTTTTCATTGAGAATGGAATTAATTCATCCAAGCATATGGAGATTAAAAAGTCTTTTTGGGGGGAGGGGAAGAAAATGAATCTCCCGTCAAAATAGTCTGGGCCCGGCATCTGCCCCTCTCGCTCAGCCTCTGCTCGCAGTGGGCCGGGCGGGGTGGGGTGGGCGTGGGGCTCTGCTCAGCGCAGCGTCTGTCACTCCCAGCAGAGCCGGGGCTGCCTTCTGAGCTGAGCAGGGAAATGACTAAGTGATGACAGAAATGGCTGCCAATTCCAAGTGGAATTGCCACCTCTGAGAAGGCACAGCATTGTCTTTTCCGATGGCTTTTTCGCAAAGAGCTTGCTGCAGAGCCTCATGATCTGAAGGTTTGATTCCTGTCCAAGTGGCCAGACATCCACTGATTCACAGAGCTATAGAGATGTTTGAGGTACACTAGGGAAACAAAGCAAACATGCTTGAGCGTGAAAGGCAAAGCTGAAGGTCATGAGATTGATTCGAAGGGATAGAAAATTCCTATGGAAAATTCTAATAATTCCAAGGTGAATGCTGGGGGAAGCATAGTGGACTCATTCCAGAGACTTAAGTATTAGTCTCTGTTCTGACACTGACATCCTGTGTGATCCTGGGAAAATTACTTTACTTCTCTGGACTTTAGTTTTCTCACCTATAAAACGAAGACGTTGGATAGGATTAATAAATTTTAAACTGTGTGCTAAGAATCCTGTACTCAATGAGGTGGGGAAATTCTGGGGTAAGTGCTTAGGATGGTTTAGTAATGACCTTCTCAGACACTTTACTATGCTAACATGCACCATGACTTTCCAAGACAAGGATAATGGTGCAAGTTTTCACAAGCAACCAAAAGCCCTCTAATAGCGGAACAGGTGGCACTCAAGCCACTCTGATTCATTGTCACAAATGATGCTTGTTCTGGGCATTTGGCTACATAGCCCAAGAACGTGGGGAGAGGCTAGAGGAGGTATAAAGGGGAAGAACGCAAGTCCTGAAGATGCAGAAAGTGAGTCCTGTGAGGAAAAAACAATCAATAGTATGAGGATGTTAAATTAAAAGGAGAGATGAGTGAGAAGCAATTTGATTGATCTCATTTATATGAAGGGCTTTAATGAAGAATTAGAAGTCACAAAGGACCAGGTGAAGGAAGAATGACTTAAAATGTAAATAGTAAAAAATTACATGTTTCCTCATGTTATTACCATTCCCAGTACTCTTCATTTCTTTGTGTAGACACAGATTTCCATCTGGTATCATTTTCATTATGCCCGAAGGACATTTCTTGGAGTGCATCTGGACTAGTGATGACGTCTTTCAGCTATTGTAGGACTGCAATGTCTTTATTTTGCCCTTGTTTAGGGATATATTTTTAGTGGGTGTAGAACTCTAGGTTTACAGTTTTGCTTTTCTTTCAGTACTTTAAAGATGTTGTTTCACTGTCTTCCTCCTTTCACTGTTTCCAAGGAGAAATCTGCTGTAATTCTTATCTTTGTTCCTCTGTGTGTAATGTGTCGATATTTTCTGGATGTGCTTAACATTTACTCTTTATCACTGATTTTAAGCAATTTGATTGTGATGTGTCTTGGAATAGTTTTATTCATGTTTCTTGTGCTTGGGTTTCCTTGAGCTTCTTTGATACATGGTTTTATAGTTTTCATTAAAATTGGAAAATTTTTAGCCATTATTTCTCCAAATATATTTTCTGTCCACACCCCTCTCTCTATTGTCTATTGGAGGCTCCAGAGACACAGGTATTATGTTGCTTATAATTGTCCTGCAGCTCACGCATGCTCCTTTCATTTTGGGGGGTGGGGGTGGAAGGAAGGGATTCTTTTTATTTTCTGTTTCATTTTGAGTAGTTTCTATTGCTATCCTTTTAAGAATATTAACCTTTTCCTTTGAAATGACCTGCTTTGGATGCCATATAGCATATTTTTTATCTCAGACATTATAGTTTTCATTCCCTGAAGTTCCATTTGGGTGTTTTAAAAATACCTTCTATGTCTCTACCTTGTGAACATACCAGAATATAGTTACAATAAATGCTTTCATGTCCTTCTGTGATTGTTCTACCATCTGTGTCAGTTTCCCTTCATTGATTATTATTCTTATTATGGATCACGTTTTCTTGCTTCTTTGTGCATCTGGTAATCTTTGATTAGATGCCAGACATTGTGAATTTTACCCTGTTTGGTGCTGATTATTTTTATATTCCTATAAATATCTTTGAACTTTATTCTGGGATAGAGTTCAGTTACTTTGAAATGGTTTGATCCTTTTGGGTCTTGCTTTTATGATTTTTTAGATGGGTCCAGAACAGTGCTCAGTCTAGGGCTATTTATTTCCTACTCATGAGACGTGACTTTCCGGAGTGCTCTACCAATGTGCCATGGATTATGTGTTTTTCCAGTCTGGCTGGTAGGAATAAGCACTATTCTCAATCATCTGTGCCTCTTGGACACCGTTTTCTAATCCTTCCATGTGGATTTCCTGCAGCCTCAGGTAGTTTCCTTAAACATATATGCTGATCAGTACTCTGCTGAAGCCCTGCAGATCACTCTCTGCGCAGCTCTCTGCTTCTTGAAGGCTCTATCTCTCTCTGTTTCCCCAGACTCTCTGCTGTATTTCCTCACTTCAGACAATCCATCGGTTTCCCTCCTTATGCTGTATCCTGTAAACCCTCTCAAGGTGGTAATGTGTAGTCATAGGGCTCCCTTCATTAGCGAGCCATCTCAAGAATGGCTCTCCTTTGTTGCTTCGTATCTAGTGAGTTGGAAACCTTTCTTGCATATATTTTGTGTGTGCTTCTTGGTTATTGCAGTGGTAAGTATATCCAGTTCCTGTTAATCTATCTCAGGTAGAAACAAAAGTCTTTAATTTAAAAATATAACAGAAAGTTTAACTTAAACATAAGAAATGATTTCAAAATCTTTGAAATGGGAGACTCAAGAGATATTGTGGAGTACTCTTGTTTGGAGACCTTAACAAAAGGGACAAGTGGCATTAGTTATGGGTGGTTATTTATTAAGAATTCTTTCTGACAAGCATCACATGTACTCACCATCAAATTGGTATTAACTGATCAACACATAAGTGCACATATAAGAATAACATCTATTGGATGTTGGGCAGGGGGGAGGGGGGAGGGGGGAGGAGGGAGAGGGGATGGGTATATGCATACACAAAGAGTGCAATGTGCACCACCCGAAGAATGGACATATTTGAAACTCGGACTTAGGGGAGGGGGGGCAAGGGCAACATACGTAACCTGCAACCTAAACATCTGTACCTACATAATATGCTGAAATAAAAAAAAAAAAAAAGAATTCTTTCTGATGCCCATGACAGAAAATAAATTCAAACCTTCAGAAAAAAATATATATACATAGGCTTAATACTATTCTGGGAAAGCCAAGGTGCTGAGTCAGGCACATCTATTACTCAAGTTTTGAATGACAGTTCCAAGCCCACATCTTCTCTGACTCGTGGGCCAAGATAAAGAGAACAATCCTCGACCCAACAGAAATACTCTGAATGGTCCACGTGAACACTTCTGGATTAATTACTGTTTCCAGAGAAGTAAATTATCTAAGTTACTCTGAGTGTTTGGTTTCATTTGGATCTTGTTCTCCCTGCATGCCCCTCCCCCACCCTCTACCCATCCCCGTGATTGACAGTCTTACTAGAATCACATGCAGTAGGGGAGGGACACGGGGCAGTCAAAAATCACCTGTGAAACAAGAGGGAGCTATACCAGATGACCTGGCAAGATCTCTGCCTGCTCTAAAAATTCATGATTCTAAGGACCAAAGTAATATTGAAATGATTTGAAAAATATCAATTATAGGGCTTCAGAGAGCACACAATAAATTGACTCCTTTCTTAAGAATTATTTCTTCAAGTTTTATTGTTCTGATTTATAAAGTGATGCTTGCATATTATTAAAAATTTGAATAATTGAGAAAATCTCACTATTCAAAGAAGACCCCAATAACATTACAGTGTATGTCCAAATCATTAAACAACTTGATTTGAATTTAAATTAAAAGAAGGCATACCCGAATAAAGAATGCTGGCTCTCTTGACCTTTCACGCTAGACAGCTATGAATACCAAATCTTGGCATTTATGGCCCCAGTAACAGTGAGCAGATTTTTCAATGAATTGTGGTATGTGTGTGCACTTCTGAATGTCTTATCCCTCTAATTACTTGCTAGTTGCTGCTCTGCATTGTGCTTTATTCAGTAAAATGCACTTTGTTAATGTCTAGTCACTACCGCTGTAACCTGTCGCTTCAGAGATTCACTGTAATGTGCATTTTATCTTGATACATTTTGGAAGGATCTTATACATAAACAGGAACAGTGAGATATGGGTTGGATGGAACCCATGGTTAATTTTGTGTTGATTCAACTCATCCATTCCTTTGTTCATCCTTCATTTGTTCATTTATTCAATGACCTTTATTGAATTTTAACTATGTTCCAAGCACTTACAGGGTAGTAGAGAAATAAATGTGAACAAAACAGACATGGTTTCTTTCCTGTTATAGCTTGAAATTTAGTGAGAGATATGGAAAAAAATAAACAAGCAAATGAAATAATTACAAACTGTGATAAGTGATATGAAGGAAGCAGAGGGTGGCGGTTTACAGAATTTAGAGTAGGCAAGGTTTTCCTCTGCTCCAAACCTTCCGTAGCTCCCCATTGCCTACACAGTGCAGCTTCAAGTCCTTAGTATGGCATTCAAGGCTCTTTAACATATGGACCTTGCCTGATGTTTCCGGCTTTTGGTGCCCCTATATTCCAGGTACATCTGATTACTTACCACTCTCTGGACAGGTATGTTGTGCCAAGGCGCTTGTATTTTGATCTGTCAATGATAGGAGTGGCCCTAAGCATGACAGTGACAGCATCTTACCCAATGTATCCTTGGATGGTAACTTTGCAGAGTGGCGTGTGCAGAAAGACCTGGTCAGGTGAAGACACAAGGCCCTGTGGTTGCCGCCCAACCAGGTTCATTTGCCTGCTGCCCAGGGGGAAGCCAATATGCTGAGACAGCAGGGTTTATGGTAGAGAAAGAGTTTATTCTGCATGGCGCTAAGTGGGCAGATAGGAAAAATTTCTCAAACCCGCCTCCCCCCAAGAATTTGAGAGACAGGGTTTTTAGAGACAGTTTGGCACAGGCAATTGAGCCTGCTAATTGGCTGGGCTCGTGGTGGAACCATAGGGTTGTAGAAATTGTCTTCTTTGCTGACCAGGTTCTTGGGTGGGGGTCACAAGACTAGTTGAGTCACTTCCTCAGTATGGGCCACTGGTCTGGGTGAGTCGACCGTTGCACTGGAATGTGGGGCCTGGAAGATACGTCAGAAACTACCCTCAGGTTTCAAAAAGGTGATGTTATCTACGGAGAAAGCTAAGAATCTTTATGACCACCAGTTACGTGGCTCCAAAGTGGCAATTGTAGAGAAGCAAACAGGGGGACAGTGGCTAATTATTATCATTATTTTTAGCTAGGCCTGTGCCTTACTTTTGGATAGGCCCTTACCACAGTTCTCGTCTTGCACTTTTTATTAATTTGCAAGGGCGGTTTCACTGTTAGGAAGCATCAGGCAAGAGGACGGCATGGCGTAAATGCCAGTGGGAGCAGGAGGTCCACGAGATACTACAGTGGTGCGCTGTCAGGCTGGCTGGGAGGTGAGGAGCAGGAGACAGCAAACGACCCCCAGCTCCTGGCCTCGGAGAGGTTGGCGAGCTGTGGACGGAGACAGTGAAAGTGGCAGAAAAGTTATGTTAAGATAGTGACACCCTAAATCAATACATAGATTCATTTCTTCCTCTGGGACTCATTAGAGTCTTACCAGAAAAGTGTCCAGACGTCTTGCCGGTGGTGCTCTCACGTCGAAGGGTGTGGCAAGGGGATCATTTCACAGGCCTCCGATGCAGGGTCTCGGGAGTGAGGCCTGTAGGCTGGAACTGGCTTACAGACAAAAATCTAGTTTATCCTGCATTTTCAAACTAGGAGCTTCCTCACATTTCTGATTTCTATACTCTTGAAAAACAAGAAGTTCTGCTAATATTCTGATATGACAATTGGCCAGCACTGAGGAATGACTCTCTCCTTCCAAAGGCATCTTCACCTTTGGTTGACCACACACCCCACCACTCCCTGATGTTCGTCTCTGCTGCAGGCTGAGCCCTCAGGGACTGCCATTCAGAGGGGCCCTTGTGCGCTACGTGCAGAAACGTCATGGTCTGAGACCCCAGAGCACACAGGTGGGGGCATCGATACACAGTCATCCTTCCTAAAATTCAGGTCAGTGACCGGAATCCCATGTGCACCAGGGTAAGTGTATATTACGAGGTATATTAGAGCAATGGTTCTGAGCTGGGGGATTTCCCCTCCCTCCTCTCCACATCCCACCCCAGGGCAATGTCTGGAGACATTTTTGGTTGCTCCAACTTGGGGAGGGGAGGCTCTACCGGCATCCAGTGGGTAGAGGTGAGATCGCCTACTAAATATCCTACAATTCACAGAACAGTCCCCACAGCAAAAATTTGCCAGACCAAAATGTAAATATTGCTGAAGCTAAGAAACCAGGGCTAAGAAGGTGCAGTAGTTTCCTATGGCTGCTGTGGCTTAAAATACAGTGGCTTAAAACAACACAAATTTATTAACTTACAGTTCTGGAGGTCAGAGGTCTGAAATGGTCTTACTGGGTCAAGATCATGATGTCAGCAGGCTGCCTCTCTTTCGGTGGCTCTAGGGGAGGTTGCTTCCAGGGGTCACCTGTGTCCCCTGGCTCTCAGCTCCTGTTCTCCACCTTCAAAGCCAGCAATGTCAGGCTGAGTCCTCCTCTGGCTGCCATCCCTCTGGTCTCCCTCTTCTGCCTCCCTCTTCACTGATAAGGACTCCCACGATTACATTGGTTCTACCCAGATAAACCAAGATAATCTCCCTGTTTTCGGGTCATCCGATTAGCAGCCTTAATCTCATCTGTGACTTTAATTTCCTTTGCCATGTAACCTAGCATGTTTACAGGTTCTGAGGATTAGTGAACATCTTGGGGGCCGTTCTTTCACCTTCCACAGAGGGTCTGCCATTGCAAGGCAAGTATTGACCACAATGCAATCTGAAATCAAATGCATGTACTGGCTTTATCAAGACCGGTTTTCAAGTCTTTTTTATAATACCTGAATACCATGATATGATTTTAGCAGAATTAAGTGTGGACTGCTCAAAATATGTAGTTGACCTCATCCACTTTCAATTATAGCTACTTTCTGACCAGGACCTGCCGGATGACCTCTGATGACATTATTTTCTGAGCTGAAGGAGCTGTTAACAGCTCTGGGCTCAACCACACCTGCCTCTCAGTGTGATTACCAGGTGAGGGGCTTCCTTGCAGGGTGTAATAGCCACATGGAAATCAACATGCCAGATGCAACAACTCCCAGTGCAGAGATAGGAGAGTCAAGAGAGACTTCACTCCCCTTTCCTGAACATTTAAGACACCAGCCTAAATTTGCAAGCACTGAGTGGAGGTGGAGAGAAAGCACCCTGCTAGCCTGCCCTGAGAAGGAGGCCGGCCCGGGTGTGCTCACAGAGCATGCACGAGTGCACAGGGGCCCTGGCCTTTAAGGCCCAGTAATCCTGGGCCACTAATAAAATGTGGCTAGGTGGATGCCCTGGGCTCTGACCAATCAATGACTACTTTCTGTTCCCTTAATCCAGTTTAGACAATTAGGTAAAAAAAGAGTTTGGCTAATATGAATTTAGGTAGTCTCACGTTGGAGAGCTACACTTACTCTTAGGAGGCATGCTGGAATTTTAGGGAACTTAGGCAAAAAGATCATCTCCATCACCTCTCACTGGGTCTACTGCCTTATAGAGCCTGCCAGGGCCTACACTGGGGCCCTTGCCTCCTACTGTCCCACAGCCTGCTGTTCCAGTCCCCGCGAGCAGGGTGAGTGCGTGCAAACTAATATTCCCGGAAACAAGCACCTGCAGGTCAGCGGTCCTTATTTTAGGTGTGTGGTAGGAACACAGCTACAGTTGCAGGCGCTCTCCAGGTTTTGACAGGAAGGCCCTAGTTCCTGGAATGAAATGGAGACTGTGGTGCTGCTATTGTCTTTTGGGGTGTCATGTGAGCCCAGAGAAATGTGCTCCTTTGAAAACACAAAATGACTTATTTGAAAAAAAAGTCTATAACGAGCATGTGCTCCAAATGAAAGAATCAAAGTGATACTGTCAGGGCTTAGCATGTTATTGCTAATTCTCTGCAGGGAGCTAGCTTGGAAATTGCTTTTATGATGGGACTGAATTGAGAAGGGGGCCTGCTGGCAGCCTGGGGTCTCTTGTCTCTTCACCTTCAATGTGCAAGCACCATGGATGCCAGTTGCGGTTGGCAGGGGCTGGGGTTAGTGGGTGTTGTTGCTGGACCCTGGCCTCATGGGCCACTTGGGGCTGGTGAGGTGGCCTCCTTCACCTGCAGTCTGTCTGAACTCACTGTCTCCAGCTCTTCTGCTCTGAGCGTGAGGGGCTGAAGTTACCACATGCAGAGCAGCCCAGCAACACATCTCGCCCCCTGAAGTTTTGGCAAAAGCCAAAGCCCCCCATGTGCACCCATCACCCCTCCCTACGCTATATGGGAGTGTATTGGTTTCCTGTTGCTGCTGTAAAGAAGTTACTACAAAGTTAATGGCTTAAAACAACACAGCTCTCTTATTTTACGTTTCTGGAAGTCTGAAGTCTGAAGGCAAGGTGTTAGCAGGGCTGTGATCCAGAGGCTTCAGGGGAGAATTTATTTCCTTGCCTTTCTCAGATTCCAGAAGCACCTACACTCCTTGGCTCCTGGCCCTTCCTGCACCTCACTCTGTGCTTCCCTTGTCACCTCTGCAGCTCACTCTGAGCTTCTTGCCTCCCTCATATGAGGCCCCTTGTGATGACCTTGGGCCCACCTGAATAACCTGGCACAATCTCCCATGCCAAGATCCTTGATTTAATCAAATTGGTAAGGTCCTTTTCATCATGTTAGGTAACGGTTCCTGGATTAGGATGTGGACACCTTTGGGGACCCTGGCTGGTGGTGTGGGTGGGAGGCCTCAAGCAGGCACACTTGCCCCGGCCCTGCCATGCACCTCAGTCTGATGCTCCGCGGAAACCATGGCAAACGGTGGCGCCAGCCCCGTCTGCTAGTCCGGGCCCGTGTTAGCCACTCTCAGAGCTCTCACCTGCTCCTGAATCTGCTCATCATCACTGTTCTGGCTACATGAGTTTTAGCTCTTTCTCTCCTTTCCTATTTTTTCTTAATCCCAAGGATGATTGGGTCATGTGCTTTCCCTGGTTCTAACCTTGGATTCTGTCACCCACGTTCTGCCTCTCCTCCCTGTGGCCCCACCACAACCAAACATTTTCCCCAGGAAGCTCACCATGGCCCTACAAATTCTGTGAACTGTGAGCACGTTAATGTGATAACAGAAGGTGGAAGTATGTGATCTCTGGAAGCCAAAGATAAAATTTGAGGACAGCAAATGGGAATGAGATGAGGTCACAATGGTTTCTCTTGTCTTGTTAGTAGAGCATCGTGTAGCATGAGCAGGGATAGAGAAGAAATATAGGACTTAGACAACCTAAAGACAGAAAGAAGAGAGATTTGTCATAGGTTGGGGTATCCCAAGGGGACATGTGCTTAGGAAATACTTGAAAGTGAATGAGGGACCTCCTGGGTGGGAGGATACTGACAAGTGACTCTGCTCAGGAAGTACTGTCTCTGGAACACAGGCAGTCATTGCTTAGGACATCTGGGGGCACTCCCAGGAGGGCAGGCCATGAACCCAAGACAAGGGAACCAACCAGAGAAGAAAGGCCAGGAACCAGGAGGGTGAGCTTGGATTGGAGCCACAGCTGGTAGCAGCAGGGACAGACCAAAGAAAGGATGCAAGCACAAGTGCCCAACCACTGTATCAGGGACCATCAGGCTGTGCCCTGGGAAATTACCTACTTCTATAGTTGTTCTCTTTCTTATATGACATAAAAGTGCTTTGGCCCTCCCTAGAGCTGGCTGAACAATGTTTATTTCCCAGGAGAAAGGTAAGGAGGGTATTCAGAGGCATGGTGGGGTGGATGCTGGATGGGTGAGGCTTGGGGAGTGAAAGAGGGGTGAGGCCCAGGAGACTGTGTGAAGGACCACTCCAGGAGTTTCTGGAAAAGGAAGCCATGGGGCCATGGTTGGAGAAGTCTGTGGGTACAAAAATAGGGTTTGTCTGGTTTGGAGGATGTTTGAATACTGTTGGAAATGACCCAGCAAAGGGGGATGATTAATAATACCAGGGAGAGGAGATGGCTTGGAGCTATGCTTTGCTGCAGGAGGGGACCCCAGGCTCTCTCATGCCAGAGGATCTGACCCACCCTTGTGCAGACATCGCTGTGGGTTGCCAAGGGGGTGGGGAGGAGTGTCAGGAAAAGGAAGCCTGAGGTCAAGCTTGAGTTGAGTCAAGGATGGGCAATGAAAAAATGGGCAGGGAGGCAGTGGGATTGGGGGCCTGGGGGGAATGGGGTCATGGGTCACACTGGTGGAGGAAGCAGAAGCTGCAAGTAGGCATGGGGGACAGGGAAGTCACAACTGGCCTGAGAGAGCAAAGCAGAGAGGAGTCAGAGGGGAGCTGCACCCCGAACTTCTCCACATTCCTCTGCAGGGTGCCGTATTGGAAGCCCTTCCTCCCACCTTGTTGAGGGAAGGCCCTGGATCACTCAGCCCAGCGAAAACGTTGCTGCAGGTGCACTGCCTCCAGCCTCAGTGGGGCCCACACCTGTTGGTAGTTCTTTTGTTTGCTCTCCTGTTCGCCTCTGCATCCATTCCAAATCCTTTCCTTTTCTCAACCCAGACTTGACTACACTTAAAAAAAAATCCCTTAAGGAATGATCTCTCTCAGCTTCCTATCCAAAGTTACCTGCCTGTAATCCACCCAAGCCCTTGTCCTGGTGTCAAGGTCGGGTGCATCAGGGTTGGGAACCTGCAGCCTTGGGGCCACATGTGGCCTTCTGGATCCTTGAGTGTGGCCTTTTGACTGAATTCAATAAAAGGATTTGTTCTGTGAAGTTTGGATTTGGTTGAGGGGCCACAGCTGAAGATCTGAAGGGCCACATGTGGTCTTGAGGCCTCAGGTTCCAGCCTGGGAACATCCAAAACTCTTTCCCAGTCTTGGTCCTATTCTGAATCTGTGAATGGAGACTCTTTGGTGCCTTGTCAACCTGTGGAGCTCAGTTCTGCCAGATTTCCACAGAAAATGCAATCACCTCGGCATTGTGTGAGCCACTCGGTTGCAAGACGGAGAGGTAAATCAGAGGTGACACCTCCCGCCACAGCCTGGGGAAGCCACTGCCTCAGAGGCAAACAGATGCCTTTTTCCCCAGGGTGAGCAGTTCTGCTGCCTGCCTTTATTAAAGCCTCTGCCCTCAGGCTCTCAGCCACTCTTCAAATATTACAGAATTCGTAAGTGGTCAATACAATTTCCAGAATAGAACTCTCTCTGCAGGTTGCCTATTACACGAGGAAAGAAACTAATATTTACTAAGTACTGTTACTGGCCAGTCACCATGTTACAATCTCTCACAAACGATATCTTACTCAATTTTCACAACAACCTTGTGAAAAAGATGCTATTATGCCTAGTTTTAGGGAAGAGGAAACTGAAGCTGAGAGAGGTGAAGTGACTTGTCCGAGGTCACCCACTTAGGAAATGAGGACAAGAGCTCGAATCTCTCTGTCTTCAAGGTCTCAGCGATGCTCTTATCACCGAGGATCATTTCATCCAGCCCTGCATCCTTGACATTTCTCCGACATCCTTCTGCATGGGGGTCCAGCCTTGGCTTCTGCATCTGTGAGGACAGAGGCTCCCGAATTTGGGGAGCCCCATTTCACTGGTGAAGGGAGTCATGGTTAGAAACATCGGATTTTCATTGAGCTGAGTTGTGACTCTTTGAAGCACCAATCATCTGGAATCTACTCCTCTTCAAAGGGCTACACAGAAGAAATAAGATCATTTTTTAATATGTGAGAAGAATGTTGTGTTCTCAAGGCCAAGATGACAAGTATTCCAGTCACCCTCACGCTCCTGAAACCACATGATCATATATCACATATGCCTTGTAGGAGCAGATAAGGTCTGTGGATCAATCAAACAATTCGATGATAACCAGAGGGTGGGGGCTCCTCATCTGATGCCAAAGTGGGCAAGTTGTATTTGTCGAGTCAACATTCTTTACTATAGGAAATCATCTCTTTCCCACTCCATGGGGGCTTGAGGGACCTCTTGCCAGTTTGGGACGTGACTCAGGTGGGACACTCAGGATATCTCCACCTCAGTCACTGTGCTGGGTGCTAAAGACTGGAGCATCCCATGGCTCAGGCCAGACCCATTTTCTTTCTTTTTCTTTTCTATCTACACTTAAGCCCCAGGTGATGTCACCCAGGCCCATGGCTTTAATATTATCCAAGCATTAGTAACTTGCAGATACATTCTCCAGCCTGGACCACTCTTCTGAACTCCAGATTCGTCTGCATAACATACTGCCTATTCAGTTCTTCCACCTAGCTGTCCAACAGGCTTCTTACATTTAGCACGTTTAAAACTGAGCTCTCCATGTACCACCCCTCTCAACATGCTCCTCCCATGATTTACCGCATTTCATCACTTGGAAAAACCTCCGGAATCACCTTGAACTCCTTGCCTTCTCTCATACAATCTGTCAACCAGTTCCATCTCTACCTTCAAAATATGCCCCAAAACCTGCCTCTTCCAACCTCTAGAAATGCTGTGATCTTGATGGAAGCCACACTGACAACTGCATTGACAACCTCCTATCTGATTCCCTGACCCTCACTGGCTCCTGGAGGGAGAGCAAAGCAACCCTGACAGCTGGGACCTGCCCAGCACTCACACACACAGCACACACATCACACGGAGCCGCTCAGTGACCGTGATGGGTCAAGACTAAAGCAAGAACATTGTCCAAAGCATAAAAGGTGACCAAATACCCTCCCGGCATGGTTAAGATGAGCGACTGCTGCTGCTTCTCCAATCACAGCTTTAGCCTCACTCTGTTCTTCTCACCTTTAAGATAAGAATGATTATGATACACAACCATAAATTAGCCTGACGGCATCCAACCCGGAGCACAGCCCTGCTTCCTAACCCCCACCCTCGCATCACCTGACAGAGCCCTAAATCCTACAGGGAGTTTTCTTCCATCACCTTTTCGCTGAGACACCACACAGTTCTCCATATTGCAATGAGACAACAGAACCAAACTACAGACTGGTGGTCTTCAGCTAGACGACATGATGCCTCTACAGTTTAATCTCTACATAACAGCATATGGGTCCTTCCAAAGCGTTAGAACACATCACTGTCCTGCTTAACAGCTTTCCGTGGCTCCATCTTACTTAGAGCAAAGTCTAAAGTCCTTGTCATGGCCTCCAAGGCTCTACAGGACAGCCAACCCCAAGGCCCAGCCCTTATCTCCTACTACCGTCTCCTCTGTTCTCGCGTCTCTAGAGGCAATAGTTTCCTATCTCAGGGCCTCTACACTTGCTGTTTCCTAATCTGGATTGCTCTTCCTCCAGAGAGTCACAGGCTTATCTTCTCACTTCTTTCAGGTCTTTGCTCAAATATGACCTCATCAGAGAGGCTGTCCTTGCCAACCTATCTAAAATAACACCCCTCACGATGACATTTTATCCCCTTGGCACACTTGTTTCCTCTTCATCGTATATATCAATCATGTGACATGTTATAGCTCAAGTTCTTAAGATTCAAGAAGGCAAAAGAGTAATTTTTTTCCCCTGCTGTACCCCAGGCCTAGAGCAGTATGTGACACACACTAAATATATATTTGTTGAATAAATGAATGAATAAGTGAATGAATGAATCTTGAGGTGGGCACATGAACCAAGCAAGGCCAATGAGAATCCTTCCTTGAGATGCCCTCCATGGTGCTGGGAGACGGAAGGTCCTCTTCTTTTTCATCCATGAGACAAGGATGTGGCTCGGGGTTGCCAGTGGACACCTGGCTTCCAGATAGAGAGACTGCAGCTGAGGGTGAAGCCAACACGCAGAGGGATGGAAGTGCAAGGAGAGCACAAGAGAGCCCTGGTGATGTCACCTCAGCCCCTGGATCCAGCTGGGCCCAAGGCAGCTCTACTGCACAGTGTCCTTAAATCAATGAATTCTATGGTACTGCCTAAGTGAGTTTAAGCCGGGTCCTTGTCACTTGCAACAGAAGGAACCCTGACTAACAGATGCCCTTCTGAGGTGTGGCATGTGAGTTTGACCAGGATATTCCAGGTGCATCCAAATGACAGCACAGAACAGAGCAACATTCCCTCATCCCCTCTGTCATTTTAGACCCCACACTTCTACGATGGCAGCCTGCGATGGTGTTTTCCATTGGCCAGAATATCACCACGTTCATGAGTATTGCGTTTACTCTATAGATGTGCCTTGTGTCCTCAGGAAAATTCCTCCTTCACTTCCAGGTACACCTGGCGGAGGTTATGTGGTTTTTCCTTACTGCTTGGTGACTTCATTTCTATGAAAGGATGTCAGTATTATCACCTGCAAGAGTGGCTCTACATCTAACAGAGGAACAGTATCAGTGCTCTGCACTCTTGTGTGAGAGAACAGACCCAGACTGTCTGCTGTGGAGATCTTAGAAAATGCCCAGTTGAGGAAAATATCAATGGCAAGTCTTCAAATGGACAGGTAATTCGTCCACTCCTTATGCACGGCATCATTCATAGAAGACTCATTTCAGAACTGTCCTAATGATTTGCCTGAGGCTTTCATCAAACAAAGGTCACTGCGAGACACAATCACTATTCCTTTGTTGTAAAAATATTACTGTGGTCACCATCTATTACATCTCCTAGTGCTTCCTAAGTAAAGTCTCACAAAAGAAATGACATTTAAAATTAATGCAAGAAAATACTTGGTATCCCCTGAGGAAATGACATGCTTTCTCCTTGCAATAATGAGAATTGTGCAACTGGTTCTGCTACCTTTTTGCATTGGCTCCTGGGACACTCAAAGTCAGTTCTTTTTTTTTTCTTTTCAATTTTTTTTCGGGATCTATTTTGACGCTTAACTATAGAGAATTTGTTGGTCCTGCGGGCAGAATTTACATTTTATTAATTTTTTGCTTTGGTCTTTATCATCTACTACTTTTAATAGTATTTTCCCCAGATCCTAAGTCTTTTTTCCTTTTTTTAATCATTATTTAATTGAATGTATTCTTATCATTATGACCTAATTTTGTGTGTGTATACATGTGTATAACAATGTCTTGCAGACTGGGTCTAGAGTCCTAACACAACTTTAACCATGAGTAACTAGTTAGTTGCTCTTGGACAAATTAGATAATCTCCCTGGATTGCATTTTCCTCCTCTGAAAAATGGGGTCATTAGGCTACACATTGGTTTCTTCTAGCCATAACTTCTCCCTTAATAAGATGGAGCCCCGGAGCATGGATGGATTTCATTTTCTGCAGAAAGTTAAACATGTGCATCACCAGACAGCCCCTCATTCCTGCAGTGACAAGTAACTGTAAGCCAGGAGACTCAGGTTTGCTTTAGTTTTGCTCACTTTTTGGTGGAATGCATCTTTTACTATCTGTATGTTTTCTCAGACTACTTTGACAAATTCTCAAAAATTTAGTGGCTTAAACAACAGAAATTTATTCTCTCACAGTCGTCTGGAGGCCAGAAGTCTGAAATCACCATGACTGAACAGAAATCAAAGTATCAGTGAGACTGAGCTCCCTCTAGAAGCTTTGGGGAGAATTTGTCTTTTGCCCCCTCCAGCTTTTGGTGGCAGCCAACGCTCCTCGATTTGTGGCTACTTCGCTCCAATCTCAGCCTCTGTGGTTCCATTGCCTTTCCAGGACACTATTCTAAAAGAGGATGGCATGGGAGAAAAACACTGCAGAAGGAACTGAAGACCTGATTCCACAGGCAACTGTTTTACTGGAACTTTAAGTTCCTTAGATCGTATACTACCAACTCCCAAGTCCTCTCTCTCTTTCTCTCTCTTTCAGTCCCTGTCCCTGTCCCTCTCCTTCTTTCTGCACATGGATGAGAGGTAAGACTGTTAATAACATTTTCGCAATTGGAATAACATTAATTCAACGTCCCGATCTCAAAGCTCCCCACCTGGAGTTTCCCTGTATGACACTGGGCAAGCTCTGAACCTCCACCAAGCGTGGTAGCATCACCTCCACCTCTGAAGTTCTCTAGGCCAGCCAGATTCTCATTTGGGATCAGGCAGAAGATGTTTAGTCCAAGGAGTTGTCACCAGACCTGGCCTCCAGGTCATGCTGTCTGGTGGTGAACATGTCTTCTATTTTCAGAACCCCTGAGAACCTTCCACACTGCCCTGTCCTCATCTTGGTAACAGGCATCATCACCCAGAGCCGTCCTCCCCACTAGGGTCTGTGATGTGGGCTCCACAGTGCGCTTTCCCCTCCCTGCTGGGTGAAGACACTGTCCTGAGGTCCTGGCCCACAAAAGCAACTTGCTTTTGGTCAGCTGTCAGGCCACAGAATAGCAGCAATGGCGAGCGCCCTATGACAACCTGTGGGGATGACAGTGGACAAGGAAACAGCTTCTATGCCCGGCCTGGGCCACATGGTTGATAAGATGCACGCTGGCTTCGAGCTCCCAGCCCAGGATTTTGGAAGTGGTCTCATGTTTCATAGATGTGTTCCTTCAAGGCACTTAGCACAGTTTTAATTCTACATTTTTTTGTGATTAATTAATATCTGTTCCCTCCTATTCTGTAAGCTCCCTAAGAGGAGGGGCCATGTCGTCTACTTTGCCCAGCTTTGTTCTCCAGCACCCAGAACATAGCATGTGAGGGGCGACACCACTGATTGAATCGGTGAATACAGTGGGAAGAATGTGAGTTTTGATGTCAAACCAACGTGGGCTCAATGTCCACCCAAGAGACACTTCAGCTTCCAGCTTTGACCGGGTCACTTTATGTTTCTGAGCCTCCAAATCCTCACCCAGAAAATGAAGACAATTCTACCTTCCATTTAGAAGAACTTAATGAATGTGAACTTGTCCGGTATTTTCCCTCTCCTGACTACAAACACTCCTCCAGGCTGTTTCTCTGTGAATCAAATCGGGACCAAAAGCCCACCTCACAGAATGGTTATGGAAATTAAAGTAAAATGAGTGAGAGAAAGTGCTCTCTAAAAGTTGGTGCTAAGATTACTCATGGTCATCATTTAAAGAGGAGGGTGGGAGAGCACTGAAATCTGTGTTGACCCCACAACTTGTCCAGAATATTCAGACTTTTTATGCCGCAATTGGTATGCTCTGTGTCGTATGGAGACCCGGGGCATTTCTGAGGGTTGACCGTGCTAACCAGGACCAAATGCGCTGGGTGGGCGTGGGTGAAAGGGTGCGTGAGGTGGGGGGAGGATAACATAAGAACCTCTACCTCCCACTTTCTGAGAGGACATCCACTCGCAGTGGTGGCCCTGGACGATTGGGACCTGGGCTGGGGGCTCCTTACAAGGCCAGGGCTTGGCCAGGTAAGGCTTCATAAATTTCATGCTTACACAGAGAAGAGTATCGTAACTCTCAGAAATAAATGCAAGAAACGTTATTTAAGGCTCTGGAGACTTCACTGGAATTAAATATGCAGGAATTTCCTTCTGGCCAGTAAAGGGATGGGGAAGGAAAAAGTTTGTTCAACATCTTACTTTGTGCTCCGTGCCAGGGACGCTACAGCCTCCTGAAGAAGGCATTATTTAGCTTCGTTTCACAAGTGGAGAAACTGGGGCACAGTGATGCTGTCTCTTGCCCAACTTGCAAGTGGTGAGGCAAGGCCGGGGCCCAGGACGGCTGCCCCAAGGCCTCCCTGACACCCCTGCCCGTTGGCTCCAGACCAGAGTGACTCGTCAGACACTCCTCAGGGACGAGGGGGCCTGAGGTCACCCCCTGTCTTCTGGGCGATGAGGGTGGAGGGGCCGGTGCCTGGCAAGGGCTAGGGCCTCCGAAGGCTCTGCGCTTCGCAGAGAGCTCTGTGCGGTGTGCGAGCCGGCTGCAGGACACACGGCCTTTCTCCTCTCCACTCGCCCTGGGAGCCCTGGTGACTGCCGCCTGCAATTTCACACCCACCTTCTTCTGCAGCCCATCCTGACGACAGGGGAAGGGGTGCTAATTGAGGGCCCTCTGAGTGCCAGCTACCCTAACTTTAAGCTGTTGCCACCATGCTTTTGCAGTGGGCTTGGCTATTCCCATTTGCAGGCGAGAAAATGGAGCTGAAAAGCATGTCAGCTGCGCACTCAAGGTGGTGCACCACTGCTGAGCGCTCAAACTGGCCTTGCCCAGACCTTCTCCCCGCCCCCCCCCAGTCCCAGGATGAACAACAGCTGACTCAGCCCCAGCACGGCTGGGCTCTGGCATCAGAGGGAGGCTCCCCATAGCCGCAGTGGCCCCTCCTCACTGCCATACTGATTTCTGCCTCAGTTTCCCTGTTCAGTCTTCCTGTTTTCTGCTAACTAGAACCCTATCCTGAATGCAGACTCCTGACCTTCTCCTTAACTCCTGTTAAAAAAAAAAGTCAATATATTTATTTAATCCAGTGTTCATTTACAAAAACCAGCTGTGCAATTCATTAGGCAGAATGGAGACAGTGTATCGCAGCGGACACACGTGAACTCTTTGCAGAAGGAAGGAGGAACAGCACACCCCCCGGGGGCCCGCGTTTCTAGGAAACCCACACGCGGAGCCTCAGCTAAGCCACTCGGCAGTTCCAGGCGCGTCACGATCGGCTCCACGGGGCTCACCGAAATGTATCTTTACTACAAAAGGAATACATGTTTATTGTAGAAAAGCTATGAAATTGAGAAAGGAATACAAAAGAAAACACCCTGTAATTCTACCTTTCTACCACCCAGGCATGTGTGTGTGTGTGTGTGTGCAAAATCAGAGTTATGTTATTTATTACATACCACAAAGTATATTTGTATATATTTACAAAATTGGAGATACACTATTTATAACATTAGCATTTAATTGCCTTTTGTTAAATCATTTTGAGTAGTTGGATGGTATTAATACTGTTACTGTGTGTAAATCAGTACTTTCCAAGCTTGGCTGTGTCTCATAGTCGCCTGGGGAGCTTAAACATTCTTGTAAATTCCTGGGCTCTTTCCTACACGTTATTGCGTCAAAATTTCCAGTTTTAGAAGTCTGCATTTTTACAGGCCTCCCTGGTGATTCTGACGCAGCCTGTCCTGCTGTGACCCACTTATGGAACCGCGTGTCCGTGTGCCATCGTAAGCGGTGAGGAGTAGCACCAGGTGCAGGGCCACCTGCAGCACAGGCTGAGGCTGTCCCTGGGAAGAGCCCAGGAAGGTGCGGCTGCCGGGCACCCTTCCCGCTGCCTCCTGAGGGCGGAGCTGAGTCTGCCTCCTGGAGTGGACGTGGGAAGGAGGACCCTGGGGCGGAAGGAAGGCTTGTTGACACGGACGAGGGCTGCCCAGTCTTCCTGTCGGCATAGAAGGAAGGAACATGTGGCCTCGTTTTGGTAATTCCGCCTGAAACATATAGTCCACCTCCCCACCTTGCTTCTTCACTTTCTAATACCACAAAGATAGTTTTCTATTGGGTGGCATTGGGTGGCATCCTCTCCAACTCTTTCCCGAAGGCTGGGCCCTGCTGCCAGTTCTGGGTGTCTGTTTTGCAGGGACAATGGATGTCCTGGCCACTCCGGCTGGATGTGGACAGCATCTGGTTGGCCACGGAGCAGCCTGCTCGAAGCCTCCCTGGGGGCTTTAGAATCAAGCTAGTGACTCCTCAGGCAGCTCAGTTTCATGACTGCAGGGGGCACAACGTTTCCCCTCCATCTGTCACCTGTCTACCGCCAGGCCCCCAGCTGCCGCCCCTCTCCCTGTGGGTGGGCGGGCCCTCGTGGGGGGCTGCAGGCTGCCACTGGATACTCCCCGTGCTCTGCCCAGCTGTTCTGAGCCTCTGACCCTGACCTCCCTCTCCCACCCCACCCCACCCCCAAACAGTGCAGGGACACTTGTTCCAATACGCGGGGCTTGGCTGCTGTGCTTGTTCTAGAAGCCCCTGCCCTAGCCTGCTCTTCCCTCAAGGGTCTGTAAGGGTGCAGGATTGGCCATGCTCCTCTGTGTCAGGATTGGGATCAGAGGTCCTGGGGCCGCCTCTCTGACCTCAGCTTGGCCCTGTGTTCTTGACACACCACTACACCCCCTAGAGACATCCAAGCCCCATGGCCTGTCTGAACCTCACCTTCCTGGCCCCAGGGCCTGAGATGGCGCCTCATCAGTGCTCAGTGGCTCCAGGGTCCATGCCAGGACACAGGTCCTGTGGGCCATCAGAATGTCAGTTTGGTGGCCCCATGCTGTGGTTCATGAACTGAGCTTAGCGCTTCTAACTCCCAAGCTCCTGAGAGGCGGCGGTGTGGGTGTGGTGGGGAGCGGCTGGCCCTGCCCTGTCGCCTGCAGCTCTGACTGCCCCCAGCCAGATTCCCCACCCACTCCCGCCGCCCTCTGCCCCCACTGCCGGCCTGTGGAGCCCCCGTGTCCCATGTGCATTGCTGCTCTCTGACCTCGTTCAACCAGTGCTGGAATCAGATCATGTTTGATGAGCTCAGACAGCTGCTCAGTTGGAAAGTGGCCCTGCAGAAGTTATGATTAAGAGATACCCAACCCAGGTCCTTCCCAGCCCTGCCGATGCCATTTCCATGATTAGAGTCTTTCTTTTGAACCAGAAGCCACTGGCCCTTTGGGGAGAACCCACTTAAATACAGACATCTTGAGAGGAATCCTGCCTCACACCTGGCTCTGGGGGTGACACAGGTGTTGGTAACCATTTTAATTGAGCAGCAACAGAAAGCTACTTCTAGTTCTTTCTGAACAGGAACTCACAGTTTCTGTGCCAGGTGCTGTGCTAAGTGCTTCCCTATGTTTCATTTCAGTTAATTTCACCGGCATGTCACCTCATGAGGCAAATATCAGCATCTGCATTTTGCAGACCAGGAAAAGGAGACCCAGGGAGGGCAAACAAAATGCCCAAGCCACGGAGCCAGTATGTGGGGGGCAGGTTCTGAGCTTGGGCTTCGTGACATCCTGTTCCTTGGTGGCGACTGTGGTGATATTTCCCTGCCCTCTTCCTCCTCTCCTCAAAGGGTGGACCCCAGGAATGGTGAATGGAGTTTACGGACCTTGATGTCCGCACCCTTCCCTGATCCCCTTGTGGCTACAACTGTCACCTGCTGTCCCTCCTGTCCTCTGTCCCCTCACCTCCCCCTGCCCTGCCAGCCCTGGCAGAGCTTGCTGCAGCTTCACCCCTTGCCCTGGAGAAGCGAGGAAGAGGCCTCAGCACAGCATATGGGAGCCGCGGCGTTCCTGAGGGAGGAGGTGGGGCCAGGAGGGGCTGCGGGAACAGGGGGCCTGACAATAGGGCTTTCAGGGCTGGGCCGAGAGCGGTGCACACACAATGCCTTGGTTTTTGTCTCTTAGTCATTTCCTGGTCCATTTGGCCGGTTCCTGCCATTGAAATCCTGTAATAAAGGGCCATTGTGCTTCTTTCCCAAACAGAATGGGCCTGTCATTCCAAATGCAGAGAGGAGCCTGGCCTTGACATTGAGCATGCAGTGCCACTGTCCCTGCTGGTCCTTGTTCTCCCCTAACAATACTGACCAGGTGCTGCCAAAAGCATGACTCAGCACAGCTGGAGGCTCCAGGAGGCGCCAGAGCTTGACACCCTCTTGGAGAAGGGCTTGATTTCTTGCCTTAAACTTGGGGATCTCCAAGTTTGGGGTGAAGGGTAGCCCGGGGATGGAGCGCAGGGCCAGGCTGCCATAGTGATGTGCCCGCACTTGCAGCCTCCCATCTCCATCCCTAATCAGACCCTGGTGCAGGGCACCAGGAGCAGCTACGCTCTTTGGAAGATGTAACCCCTCAGAACAAAGCGTCTCAAACTTCAGCATGTACAGGAATCACCTGGGATCTTGTTAACATGCTGGTTTGGATTTAGCCTGAGATTCTGTATTTCTCATAAGCTTCCAAGAAAGACCAACATTGCTCCTGGGACCATGTTTTTAGTAGCAAATGCTTAAGGACTTGCTCAGAACTAAAGGTCACTTTGACATTTAGTTATTTATGCGTGGGACTAGGACCTGAATTACATTGTCAAGAAGAGTTTCATTCATTTATTCAGTCATCCAGTAAACATGCAAGGAGTGCCTACTATTGTTTAGGAGAGAGGATACCACAGGCCTGGAGATAGGATGTACCTATAATTTTTGGAGGTGTAAGCAGACAGTTAAACCCATAATTAGGGCACAGTGTGTCGGGTGAAATGCTACGATAGAGGAAGCAATTCCCCGGAGGAGGATCCTTGACAAATGCATTTATTGCTAAAAGAGGGAGAGATGGCGTGAGCCAGGGCCACAGAGGAAAGCGGAGGGTCAGCGATCAGCTCAGCCCTGACCCAGCAGCGAGACCAGAAATGGGAAGGGGAACGGAAGCGGCCTGCTCTGGTCCCGTACTTGGCACTTCACTTGGGGCCTGAGGTCTCTGGGTAGTGGCCCACACAGAGAGAGTTTGTCTGGCTCTGCTCAGTTTAAACACTTCTTTTCCTATTCCACTCCATTCACCATTCCTGGGGTCCCCAGAAGATGTTACCCGGGCGCTCCCTAAACCCAGCTCTTTCAGCTTTCAGTGGTTTTAAGCAATGGTAAAGATAGTCCCATGGTTTCATCGAATTTTCCGTGAAATAATCCATTTTTGACTATTGAAGCCCTTGCACAAATCCAGAGGTAGGACCTGGGGACAAAACGAGTGACAACCCCTCACCCCTCAATTTTGCCACTTTTTTTTTTTTAAACTAGTGTGAATTTTCCTTAGCTCCCTACCTAGGAATCTTTTCGTTTTCCTTGTGGCACCCTCTGCTAGGGTGAATCTCAGGGTGATCAGAGCTCAAATATGACACCACTATGTTTTAAAATATTAAGTAATTTAATTCTTACAAGAAGATCCTGACAGGCAGTATTATTGTTTTTACATGAAATACGAACAAAGTGAGGTGCAGATGAGCACTGTCACTTCCCTAACATCACTTGGCTGGTATGGCCAGGGGTGGGGGGCTGCCCTCAGTTAAAACAATTAGTTATGGTCCAAGAGCACTGGCCAGGGCCTGGAAACCAGGAGTCCAGTCTCAGATCTTTGCTTGTTGGAAACTATACTGACCCTTCTGGGCCGCAGGGCCCTCCTCTGTGAAAAGAAGAGTGTGCACCACTGGGCTCTTGCCAGCTCTGACTCACCGTGGCCCGTGCAGGCGCAGGTTGTTATATTAATAACTTTGGCTCTTTATCAACTGTCAGTTCCGGGCTGGGAACAAGGCCCCTTTGCTGCATTCAGGGAAAGTGGACTGATGAAGAATGTGCTTTGTTCTCTGCTGCTTGCTACAGCTTTGTCTTCCTGCCCCCTGCCTGGGCTGTTCCTGGCGCACCACTTAGTCCTCTGTCTTTAGCATGCATCTCACATGCCACCTCCTCCACTAAGCCATGCACAACTTTTGCTTTCAGAAATCCATCCTTCTATCCATCCATCTATCCAACCATTCTTCTCACCCATTTCTTCCTGATCAAGATGTCAAATTGGGCCACCTGGTTCTTTCACATCTAGAAAAGGATTTAAAGCACTGTTCTAAGGACTCTGAAAAATCCAGAGTATCCCCAAGATTTTCATAAATTTCTGGGGGGATTATTATTTGTGGTCACCTCTGGCTCCAGGCTCCCTATTCCGCGAGTGAATGGGGTCTAGGGATCACCATGCATGTTGTTCATGTATTCCCTGGTCTATACCCCATTAACTCAGTTGTGGGACTTGGCCATTTTCCGTAACATCCACCAGTCTATGGTGGATGGATACATTCACATAAGGCATTCACACTGTGAATGCCTTATAGATATGGAATAATTTTAGCACAGAAAGAAAATTTCAATGTTACATATTCTTATACCTAAAAATTCCCATGGTCATTCCGTAATTTGGGCTCCAACCTCATCTCAGCTCACACTTGATTCCTTTCCTAAAATGAAGTCTGATTGACAGCTTTTAAAACAAGATATTTTTTTCCTGGTTCCAAATTTATTGAACAGGAATTTATTTTAGAGTGGCCCAGGAACTAGGCTAAGCACTGTACTAGGGGCTGGGGGTATTGATGAGTCAGATATGATCTCTAGCTTCAGGAAATTTACAGAATAGTGGAGAGACAGTCACATGAGCAGATAAATGCTGAAGGTGATCCAGGTGTGCACATCCACACCTGGTGCAGAGGGCAGCTCAGAGGAGAAGTCATTTCTACCTCCTGGGTCCGAAACTGCTTTGCACAGGAAATGATATTTGAATGAAATCTTGAAAATCGTTATTTGACTATTGACTTCTTGTAAAATGACTTCCAGTTATTTTACAAGAAGAGATTTCCAGGCATAGAAAGTAGCATGGGCTAAGGTATAGAAGCATATTAATTTGGAATAGTTTGGAAGCTGCAAACAGTTTGTTATTGTTGGAATGTTAGCAGAAGCATGCTGGTAAATGTTCAAAACCTGTTCTCAAAAAAAAAAAAAAAAAGAAAAAAATAAAAAAAAATAAAAAAAAGAGAAATAAGGAAAAACCTATTGTCTGCTGATTTTCATGATATAAATACTCTTGCCTTGGTTGATTTCAAGACACCAAGGCAATGTCACTGAATGCAAAGTTGGGAAGAGATGTGCCCCGTTGGTATTTATGAGCTGGCGGGGATGGGGGAGCCAGTACCACTGATTGCAGGCTACAGAAGAGGCTGAAGAGAGAGGTGGTGCTAAATTTTGCCATTAGACTGTAAATTCCCAAAGTCAAAGACTTTTGGTCTTTGGTTCACTATGGTATCCCCAGCACTTTTAACAGTAGTCTGGCATGAAGTAGGTGATCAGTAAATATTTGTTGAATGAATGAATAAACGGAGGATGTTAGAAGGCCTATAAAGCATTAAGACTTATCCTCTAGGGTGCAGGAAGCTGTGGAGTGTTTCTGTAGGTAAGGAGCACTGTGATGGGTTTGGAGCTTTACACAGATTGTTCGGGAAGCAGTAAGCAGGGGCAGATGGGCGAGGTGAGACTGATGACAGTCAGCAGACTACTGCAGTAATCCTAGTGGGGGAAATTGAGTCTGAGCTAAGGCAGGCTGTGTGGGAATGGAGAAAAGGCAGAGGTTTTAAACAGGATCTGATGTCATCGAATTTGCATATTAGAATAATCACTTAAAAATACTATGAATGATGGCCTGTGTTTTCTCCCTTTGAATTATTTTGTTTTTCACTTGAATTGTTTTATTGTCTAATCCATGTTTCATTGATTTTTGCCTGTACTAGTAATACAGGACACTTTCTCCCCACTGCTTCCAGAGGATGTCATTCATGAATAGTCTCATCTGCTACCACAATATGCAGCCCTGTCTTGGAGGGTGGCAAGATGGGCAATCTTCTTCCCATGGGCATTTCATGACTCACTTCCCGGGAACACTGACCCTAAATGCTAAACAGAGTGGGTTGTGCATGTGACATCTTACCAGGTCCTCAGGAGTGGTTGGTCTCCTCCCACCTGGAGCCCATGTCTGCTACAAGCAGGCTTACTCTTGCAGGTAGCGATGCTCCTTGTTCCGGGCCACCTTCATCCAGGCCTTTGGTGATTTGAGGTCCATAGCACCTCTTTCTTCATCTGTATAATTTGACAGAAGGGGACAAACCAGTCCAGATGCCTACCAGACTTCTAATGAGCCCGCCTGCCCCTGCCCCATGGACTTAAATGGGAGTCCATGGAAAATGACTTGGGGGAAAAACATGAATCACCAAGATTGAGAACTGCCTCTCTCCTCTGGGGAACAAGGCTTGTCTTTCTGGGCCAATCTTGAGTGCTCAGCTCTTTCTTCTGTTAGAGTGAGTTTCCTGTCTCATGCTGAGAACAGGCTTACCCCACCTGTCTGCTGGACAAGCTGTGCCAGCGGTGCATCCTGCTAAGGTCCATGCTAGGTGTTAAGTGTAGCTGTATGTCCAGGCCTCATGCCCTGCCCTTGACCTTGGGGATTACTTTCTGAAGGGTGACCCTCAACCTTCATCGGTCAGGGATACTAAAATTTCCAGCTCTACTTTTCTTCTCATTTGAGACAGAGCTATTTAGATCAAGCTGAGGGAGAGGCTAATGGGCCAGATAGGAGTAAGTGAGTGCTGTGGGGTGCTGAGGGGTGCCATTGCCTGGTCCCTCCCTCCCCAAGCCTGGCTTTCTAATGCAGAAGAAGCAGGGGTCCTAGACCCTTTCTCACTTTCATTTTTTATTTTTTGATGGGGGACAAGGAAAGCAACTTTTATTCAGAGAGCCAGCAAACCAAGAAGATGGTGGACAATTGTCCTCAAGAGCCATCTAAAGCTATTATGAACTTTAGACTTCTTTTTATGTTGGGGGGTTTGAAAGAGGAAACTGAGAACCCCAGACATCCGGGAATCAATGAGTGTCTGAGGAGGTTATAAAACTTCTTTGCTCTTGGTTAGTTAATTTTGGATGAGTAGGTCTGTTAGAGACAGATACAGGTGGGCAGTGTTAACCACAGGAAAAGAGGAGGGGGGAAAAAATGAGGAGACATTTAGAACCTAACCCACAATGGCAGAACTTGTAGTTAGGGACTTTTCCCGGCCAGGAGCATGTGCAGAAACTAGGAGCTCATATACAAAGGTGACCTTTTCCCCATTAACATACATTAGCATAGTAGAAATCACACCCACTAGCACCATGACAGTTTACAAATGCCATGGCAACTGCTGAAAGTTACCCTATAAGGTTAAAATTGGGGAGTGCCCTTAACTTTAAGAACTCTCCACCTTTTTCCCAGGAAAGTAATAAATATTCCACCCACCATTCAGCATATCATAAGGCATAGACATAAAAGCAGAAGTGTGGTAAAACCTTAGGATCTTCTCCACTTCTGGAGATAGACCCATTTCCCCTCAAGAAACATTCCTTCTATTTCTATTTCTGTGCAAAAATAGCCTGCAATAAAAGCTGTTTGTGTGGAATGTTAAGTGTCTGTCATCATTCCATCACACTGGCCCTGCTTGTGATTCTTACAAGTCAGGAGTCAAAGAACTGGGGCAACACCCCTCAAAAATCAGCCCTGACAGGTCAGATCATGATGTTCCTATACCTCTTTAACATAGCATTGGTCCTTGTGTTTATACTTTCCTTATCTCCCTGAGGGTTAGTTTAGGGAAAGGAATGGTTATCATCTTCTAGCCTATGTACCCAGTGAGGCAGAAACTTTTAACCCAAAGGATATTACCTCAGGGGGTCATAAACAACATGGAACTGGTTATGTTACACTTCCTTTCCACGGTTACCCAAGGAACCAACAAGATGACTCTGGACTCAGGAGCCTGCCTTCTCCCCTGCTGCCATGTGCAGCTTGTAAGCCCTCTCTGCATGCACCAAATGCCACCTTGGGTTAGGGAAAGACGATGGGGAAAAACCTAACAAATCAAAAATTTTACCTAAAGGGACTATTTGAATTATTGCATTGGATAAAACTGCAGGGTTGGATTAAATCTAGTTAGCTCCCTCCCCATCACACCTTTTTCAGGAAGTAGGGATTTGTAAAGAAAATCATAGCAGCTGCAGAGAATACGAGCCTTTTGTTTTGCATATTCAAACTGAAGTGTCAGTAAATGTTTCAATTCTGCCACATTTATTTATTTATACATTTCAAAAAAACTGTTAACTCTTCAGCCCCAATACCACATGTCTCTTATGGGTCCCAGAAGACCCTGGTGAGGGTCAAGAAGGCAGGAAGTTTCATAAATCCCTGTGGATGGGAACCAGATTAAAAGCAGGGGTGGAGACACGGTAAGAGTAACAACAGAACAGCCACCCAGTCAGTAGTCAGGAGGGTGCGAAGCCAGACGAAGGAGCGAATGAGTCCATGAGGGCTGAGGGAGAGCAAGCAAACAACATGTTATTCATACACGTGGTGAGGACTCTGCGAAAATCTAAAAAGAATATGCCAGCCAAGCAGTACCTTGCTGTTTCTGGTATCTTCAATACCTGGGCCACAACCAGGAGCTCAATGATTGAATGAGTAAATGAACACATCTCGAAATGAAGCCATTTATTTGATTGAAATAGCTGCTTTGCCCCCATCTTCCAAATATATGCATATCAGGCAGTCAGGTTCTCATCATACTTTGTTTTAAGCATCTTCTGTTGGACCACCCTTCTTCTTGCAAAGGTAGAGACAGTAAAAGTCATGCTTACAGACCACTCTATCAAATCAACACCTTTTAATCCATAGGGTTTTTTTGAAACTCACCTACTTTGGATGATTATAGAACAGCAACCAGGAAGCTTGAGGAATTGAAAAGACTTGGCGATAGTGTGGTGGCAAAGACGACCACAAGGATGGGAAGGAATCTCAGCTTTCTGGGGCCTCCTGCCAGCAGTGAGCAGAGCTGGGAGAGGAAGAAAGGCCCTCTCACTTCCACTTTCGGCCATAGCTGGAGGACCTAAGTAAGGCCCCTTGGCTTCTGAAACCTGTGGACTTCTTGCTCTTAATAAAGAAAATTCACCAAGGGTTTATTTATTATAATAACAATTTTCCACTATCCCACTATGTGTGCCGGATGATTTGGCTATTTGGCTAGTTGAACTGTCAATCTTAGATTCATCTCATCCGATTTCCTCACTAATGTCCTTTTTTTCTTTAGGGGACTGACATAATTCAATATGTTATAGCTTCCCAGGTTATGAATTTTAAAGGTTAAAAGTTTCTAATAAAACCACCTGGACTTTCTCCATTTGGGGTAGGCATGTCTTATCATTTATTCAACTCACAGACCATGGAGTGCCTTCTCTACCAGAAGTGAACTTTCTTATTGAATGCCAGACTGTTTTGAACTTATCCTGAAACCCAGGCTGGGAACATTATGGCACAAGGACACCATTGAGCAGGGATGGCCACTTGCTTTGTAATTTCTTAACAGATATTGCTTCTTGAAGAAGCTATAGTTCGAGTAATGTCCCCAGTGACCCTTTTCTTATTTCCAGAGCAAAATCAATCATCCTTATTGTTCCTCACAGGATACAGGAAATCTCCAGGAAGAAAGATGATGCTACCGCACAGCTATGACAGGTGTGGGTCACAGGGACTTAGATGTGTGTCTCCAGTGGGCCCTAGGCCTACATTCCTTGGGCTGATGAGCTAGCCTCTCAATTGCCTGAGCCCTCCCGCTCTTGGCTTCAGGGATCCAGATAGCCTCAAGCCTTTCCTGAAGACAGGGACAGGAGGTGCAAGGAGAGGCAGCAAGTGCCAGGTTTTTGTGAGGCATCAGCTATCATAGCTTGTCTCATATGCAGATCCTCACCTTCCAATCTTTCCACAAGCCAGTTTGCCATCCTCTCTAGGACGTGGCTTGGGAATAAGTCTTCTCACCCACCTTTCCTCCCTCCCATTCACTCCGCTTTGGAGGTTGGGCACACAAAGCCTTTTGGCTCTTAAAAGTCTGTCAGGAAAACCACTCCCTTTCTTGGGAACCTGTCTTGCTGATTAGGGTTCTGGATTCCTACCTTACAACAGCCCATGTGTATGGGCTCTTGTACTCAGAGCATCTTTTATCTTTGCTTGGAAGAGTCTTATTCAGGCCTCAAAATCCCATAGTGGGAGGGACCAGTCTCTTTCCTGGGTGGGAAAGTGACACTGAAGATATACGTTAGTTTTCTCCTTCCTAGCAGAAGAGAAAGTTAAACTCATTTCTTACTACCATTACGATGTCTCTGACAAAACCTCCTTTGTTCACTCATGTGGCCTGGAGAATTTTTCAATTCGGCACTTGTTTGCTGTGGGTGACTTTTTCTTTACCTTAAATTCTAAACCTCACAGTAACCCAAAGGGTTCCCCAAGGATTCATCTAGCTTATTCTCCTTCCTTCCTGAAGTGAGAATCATGCAAAACTCTCTAACATCAATTCACATCCTTCCCCCAAAGTTCTTAGCTCAAGGCATCTGCTTTAGGTAGGAAGAGGAGAAGTCCATATGCTTATGGTTTTCTAGGGGATCACTCTCCAAAGTCTGATTATACAGTTGCGGAAATGAGTTGTTTCAGTCAGGTGAGGCCCAGTGACCTTGACCACTCTGGTCAGGTCAAGGTGAAGGGGAGGATTATAATGAAAACACGGTAAGAACTGAGCAACTGTCAGCATCCAAGAAACCTCCATGGATGGCGTCCTCCCAACTGTGTTCTGCCTCTCCCATCCCTCCTCTCTGCTCTCACTCTTCATGTTTCTTCTCTTCACAATGGTGCCATTGTCATTTCCCACCAGCTAACTCCCTCTGCTTACTCCTGGGTCCTGCTGTCTTATGGTTTTGAAAGGGTTCACTGTGATTTCTTCCATTTCAATCCTACGTCATGAACTTTGGGTTTCAATTTCCTCATTAATAGGCTCAGTCTCTTGGCCATAGTTTGCTGACCAGTCTATGGAGGGACGCTCACAGATCACCAGGTGTCCATCTCTGTCTAATCTGCTTTGGTCGGGATGTGCTAGGTCGCCTGGTACCAAACGATGGCCTAAGTATTCAGGGCTGCTCAGAACAGCGTCCCTCGGTAGGGCCTGTGAGTATGTCAAGCACACTGAAGTGGGCCTGTCCCAGTGCTATTCTCGCTATGGTGAAGATCTGAGCTTTTCTCTCTCCTTTTTAAATTAAGGTAGGGGAAGGAAGGTGGGTCCTTTAGGGAGGCGGACCATGGGAGTTGCTGAGGACACAAACTTTTCTTAGGAATCACCAGGAAGAGCCTCGTGATTTGTAAGGAAATGCCACCATTCTTAAAAAAAAATGAGGAAGGATCTCCTATTATGCTTGCTGAGAATGACCACCATGGACTCTGAAACCTGGAGGTGGGGAGAGGCCAGGAAGGGCTGTTTCTCCTTTAACTCTCACCCAGCCTTGCCCACAGGGAACTCTAAGGCTGGCCTTCCATGGGCTAATTAAAAGAGGGAAATGAAGATGGTTAGTGCCCCTTTGCTTTATACTTGCTAAGGATGCTAGGAGTTTTATATCTGTGGAAGGAGCATATATTAATAATAGAATCTGGTGGGGAGCCAAGGAAGAGATTTCTGGAGATCAAGAAAAGAAGTGCACAATAGGAAAACATGCATTTGGTGAGGAGCTGCTTTCTTCCACATGGAGGTGTGAGTATTTTAGCTTCTAGAAAGAAGCTCCCTCCCTCCTACGTGGGGAGAAGGTGGAGCTAGTATCACTCTGCCTGATCTGAACGTGGGAAGGTTGTATTGAGCTTGCTCAACTCAGCTCTGCCCTCTTTCTCTGGGGTGGGCTGCCCACAGGGTACCAAAATTTTCTTCTGCTTCTTTGTATCACCTGAGCAGTCAACCCCCTGCCACAGGAAAACCTGCCCTCGATCAGGGCTTCCAGGACCTGGGTGGGTATTTTGGGTTGCTGAGACTAACCACTGCAACAAACAACTTCCAGAAATGTAGTTGGTGAACAAAAAGAAGTGTGTATTTCTCACTCACATCATTGTTCAGTGGGAGTTGGTGGTAGAGAGACAGGCTCTGTTCCACGCTGTAATTCAGAGACCCAATTTTCTTCTGTCCTGTGGCTTTGCCCACTTCTAAACCCTCAGATTCCTCTGCATTCAGCTTGCAAAGGTGTGGGGGTGTGAAAGCATGGAAAACGCTCATGAGATGTTTTCATGAACCATGCTAAGAGGGTGCACATAACTTTTCTCCCACTCCTTTGGCCAAAACTCAATTATATGACCAGAGTTGACCATAGAGAGTATACCGTGTAGTTGTGCCCAGAAAAGGCAAAAACAGATATTGGTAAAAAGAAGCCGTTATGCCAGCTAGGAGAGCAGTTCTAGAATTTATTATTAGTAGGCTGTCTTGCCTGTAGGTACAAGCCACATTTGTTAGTAATAAGTTTGTTGTTTCCATCTCCTTTCTGCCATCTTTTGTTTTATTTTATGATCTGTTCAAAACTCTCATGAGGCAGAGAAGCTATTTTTAGACACTTCCATTCTAGCATTTGCTGTATGGCCTAGGAACATTGAGAAATAAAACATAGGAGTTGAATAAGAAATTGGGATGAATTTTGGACTTTAATTTTCTTTAAGCTTTTAAGCAAAAGAAGAAAAGGGGAAGAAAATGTGATTTTGGACTTTAGTATCTTTGTACTTTAACTTAATCATCAAATTTAATCATCGAACTTTAATTTCATTGCAGAAAATTCATGATGAGACGGAGTTTATATTTAAACTTCAAACATCTTGTAATTGGTATTTTATTGCCAAAGTATCTTAATGTTGTCATTGAGTTTCACTGTAGAACATATAGTGGTTTATATTTAGAGTGACCACATAAATTTGTCACCCAAACTAGGACAGTTTTGAGAGAGGAAGGAAGCAGTATTGATAATTATGCTGGGACAACAGGCAGACAGCTGGACTGTCTTGGGTGAACTGGGATGGGAGGTGACTCTAGCTGCATCAGACAATGTGGAAGGACATAATTAGGAAAGAAATGGAATAGAGACTGGATTTCTATCCTTGTAGTAGATTTAATTAATGAAACTTTCTGATCCACAAAAAAGCTCTCTGGAGATGAATTCTAATTTGTCTGTTGATGGTCCCAGAAGGATCCACAAAGCAGCGGCATCAGTCAGGGCTTATCCAGTCAGGGAAGGATAAATTGTCTAGGTATTTCAGATAGAGGGGCCTCAACGCAGGGAATTGGCCGCGCAAAGAGCAAAAAGAAAGGTAACAGAGAGATTGATAACTGCAGAAAGCTGTTACCTTCCCTAAGACCAGGGGATCAAAAGGGAAAGGTGGAGTTATCCTAGGAGTTCAGAGGAGGCCCCGGAGCTGATACTCCATGCCGCTAGGGAGAGGTGCCACCTGCATGCTACTCGTGACTGAGGAGAGGGTGCAGCTGGTGCCCCTCCACCTCCTCAAATCATGTTCTTCCTTCCAATCTCCTACCTGTCTCCCTTCGGCAGACCCTAACAGGAAGCCAACTGTTGAGGGAGTCTGAGAAAGGTATTTTGCAAATCCCCAGCCCCAGTATTAAGAGTAGAATAGAAGGGTCACCTTGGAGCTGAGAAAATAGGCAAATCAGGGCACAGGTGCAGCAGCTGGCACTGGGAGGTGCCTGGCGAGGGGCAGAATGGTCTTGACACAACCCTCCACCCTCCTCTGAGGGTCACCACAACCCCGGCTGACTGCAGGCTTACGAGTTAAGCACAAATGAATTGAGAAGAAGCAGTTGGAGAATGTCAGTGGTGGATTCTTCTTTTCCATTCCTGATACTTCCTTTCATTGTGGAGACGTCACATTCCCAGTTTCTATTTGCCCTCAGTCACCCAGGGGAAGGAATGGCTTAACCTGTGTCATGAACGTGGATGAAATAAACGGGGCATAGTCAGCTCAGCCCTCCCCTTCTCTTGGGAGCAGGCTGCTTGCAGGAAGCTGCAGTTCTGTCCCCCTCCATGTGTAAATATCACCCGTGCATTCATTAAACTAGTATTTATTGGCATCTACTCTCTTCCAGGCACTGTTCTGGCGTTGGTAATACAACAGTGAAGAAAATAGACAAAGATCCTTGTCTCATGGGAGATACTGACAATAAACAATAAACATAACCAATAAGTACGTTAAATAGTATGTTAAAAGGTGATAAATACTACTGCAAAATAAAAGTACAGAATAGTCAGGGGGATCGGATTGCTGGGCTGGCAGTTACAGTATTGAATTGCCGTCTGGGCAAAGATTTGAAGAAAACGAGGAAGTTGGACAAGCAGACATCAGGGGAAACATATTCTCAGAGGGCGAACAGATCTGCAAAGGCCCTAAGAGTGTTTGCACCTGGTGTATCTGAGTCTAGCAAGGAGGCCAGTGTCGCTGGAGGGGAGCAAGTGATGGAGACAGTGGAAGACGATGAGGTCTGTGAGTCAGGGGAAATGGCCCAGAGGCCCCTGCCCACAAAAGTGAGGAGTGGGTGCTGTTTGTTGCCCACACTCAGAACCCTAGCCGATGCCATAGACTCTGAGGTGAATATTGACCATTCTCTTCCTTAATTCAAGCAATCAGTTGTCCCTTGTCCTGGACACTCCCTGAGCAGCTGGTGTGTGTAGGGCACCTGGGCTCTTGCCCCCAGCAGAGGCAGGTTTAATCACCAGGTGAACCGCTGTGGTGTCTGTTTTCTGGAGCAGGGCGTCAATCGGCATTGGCTAGAGTTAGTGATTTAACCAGCTTTGCAAACAGACGCAAGTGGTCCCTCAGCTTGGACGTCTCCCCTACCTCAGCTTTGCATTCGAGACAACAATATTGCAGCAATGGCTGTGTGCAGACAAATGAACACCTCGTTTTCTTTAAAAAAGCAGTCTTCAAAGTGTGGTCCAGAAGCAGGGTGGGGGTGGGGAGGATTGGGTGGAAGGCCAAGTCTTTGTGAGCCTTTCGGGGGTCTGTGGAGCCAAGACTGTTTTTACGACAACAATAAGACTTATTTGCCTTTTTTATTTTCCTTCTCTCATGTGTACATTGGAATTTTCCAGGGGTTACCTGGCAAGTTATAGCACAACACATTAAGTGTAGAAACAGATAAAAATATTCCTTTTTTTTCCTAACTACATATCCGTGAGGCTTGATTTTCTTTACATATGTCCATTGAAACAGCATATTGTAACAGACTAAATGCAGAAGATATGAAAATCCATCTGTCTTCTATTAAGAAGTCAAACTTAAAGAGTTAAAATAATGTCACTCTTTTCACTAAATTTTTAAAAAATGGTTACTTTTCATATAAAAGAAATTTATGTTAATAAATAATAAGTTTATTATTGTTATTTATAAATGATTCAAAAATATTGAAATTTTTTCAGTTTTAATTTTTAACACTAATAGATTATAAATATCAATGTAAATATCAATATATATAATCCACATAAACAAGCATAATGGGCTTTTTTGGGGGGTCTTTTTGAGGCCAAAACATTTGGGAAAGGCTGCTCTAGAGGGCTTCGCTATGTTACAGTCCTCAAAACGCCCTGCAGAGGTATCCTACCTTGTCTCAAACCATCACATAAACACATGGCCACATTCCCTACTTGGCTCTCTTTTGGGTATCTACGTACATGCAGAACTACTTTAGATTAAGGTCTGTCTTCATGTACAAAAATGCATTTAATCTGAGTGGAAGGAAGAAGTTAGAAATAGCCAAAGTTTACCAACAGATATCTGGATAGTTACAAGAAGTGATAAAATTGGACTCTTAGGAGAGCACGCTTGTGCTCAGGTTGGACCCAGGGGAGCTGCAGGGATGTGAGCGAAGAGAGGCCGCACAGCCTCTGGCCATGAGGAGCTTGAGCTCTGACCACCTGGGATGGTTTTGCTCCCTGACTCCTAAGTACCGGCCCGCGGAAGAGCTGCACTAGAGCCAGCTGCCTGAATCACCTGGGTTGGTTGCTATAAATAGGGATTTCCCTGCTCTACCCAGAACCTAATAAATCAGAATCTCTGGAGTTAGGGATCAAGACATCTGTATTTTTTTAAAAAAACTCCTTGGGTGATTCATGATGCAGCCAAGTTTGAGACTATTTGATCAGCCTCCTTAGAGCCTGTCAGGTAGTTATGGAGATGTGTGAGTTATGCTGTTTGCCTCAAAGATTTCTCCCAGCCACCTACCGCAGGCCCAGAGTTCCTACCTTTGGTGATCAGATCTTTGGGGTTAGTGTAGCACTGTCTCCAGCGTTCCCTATTTGCAGGACAAATGCTCTCCTGAGGAATGCTGTGTTCGGCCAGGCTCTGGGAGTAACATCTTAGTGGGGGTGTTCTACACTTGAGGTCTCCACCTTGAAGGACGAGGAAGGGCAGAAAGAATGGGGCCAAGGAAGGGGAGGCTCTGTGGATAGATATGAAAATGGGAGCCCATGCAAAGGCGTAGGGACTCCAGGCCCCTGAGCAGGCAAGGAGAGAACAGAAGATGGATACTACTGATTTCTGCTGAACTGACTCACAAGGCTGTGTGGAGGAGCCAAGACGGTTCTGCAGACTTTGAAAAATGTTGGCATCAATGTTCCTGCTATCACTGGATGCTAATGATAGATGATGGCTCTGAACGCAGAGAAGAATCTTTCAGCTGTCTCTGCTGTTTTCTGTACGTAGCTGAGATCCAATTGATCACCTCCCTATTTCTGGTCTGGCTCTCTTCTCTACACTGATTCCAGAATAAAGTGAATGCCCTTGAACCTGCCGCCCAGAGAAAGAAATAGAACCCTGTCACGCCTCTTTTGCCTGTTTCCTCCCAAATGCTGCTTTTCCTCTCCCCACGAAGATGCTCCAATTTAGACTTTTATAAAAAATGATTTTCTTTCTTTGCTTTAGAGTTCTATCACCTGTAGGTGCGTTGCCAAACGTGATAGTTTAATTTTGGCTAGTTTTGAATTTTATATAAATGGAATCATATGGTATCTTTGATGTCTTTCTCCTTGACTTTTACATTATGTTTTTAAAAGATTTTTTCATGTTCTTGCAAGCAGCTGTGTTTTTTTCATTTTTTTTGTTGCTGTAAAGTATTCCACTGTATGAAATATACCACAATTTATTTATCTATTCTATTGTTGATGGGTATTAGTTTTGCCTCCAATTTGAGGCTTTTATAATCAATGCTATTATGAATATTCTTTCACCTATATTATGGCTCACATAATTATACACTTTTATAGGGTGTGTACTCAGAATAGAATTTCAAGGTCATAGGAAATACGCATCCTTAATTTTACTAGTTTAAGACACATAATTTTCCAGAATGGTTGTACTAATTATTCTCCTAACCAGCACAAGATGAAAATTTCTGATATTCCACATCCTCACTAACACTTAATATTGCCAAAGTTTTAAATTTTTGCTCATCTTGCAGGTGCACACTCATGTTCCATTGTGGTTTAATTCACTTTTCATTGCTTTTTAATGAGATTAAACACTTTTTCATATGTTTTACATCCATTTGGATGACCTCTATTCTGAAGTCAAGCCTTGTGCATGTTTCTGTGTCTTCTATTGTCTTTTAAAAATCTTTTTCTTACTGATTTGTCTGAATTTTTACATATTATACCAGATCTTGGTAAGTTACATTAATTTGCAAATATTATTTTATATTCTATAGCTTAACTTTTCACCTTTTAATGATGTCTTTTGATGAACAAAAGCTTCTAATTTCAAGTGATAAAATTTATGAATATTTTCCTTCATGAATACAGTGGTCTTGTGTTTTGCTTAAGAGCTCTTTCCCTCCCCTGAGATCTTTAAGGGTATTCCCCTGTATTATTTCTGTAAGGTTGTTTTGTCTTACGTATTTAGATCTATAATCCACCCGGAACCGATTTTACATATAATCCAATAAGTGTTCATTTAAATGTTTCCCACATAAATACCCATATAACAGTGAAGTTCATATAACTTGACCGTGTTTTGAAAAGAATACCTTTTCCCCATCCCTCTGCAATGCTACCTCTGAATAAATCAATTTCTCTTATATGTGGGCATCTTTTTCTGGACTCTTTTTCTATTTCATTTGCTATTTGTTTTCATTAGAGTAAATACTATAAGCTTCATTATATACATTTATGATAAGGTTGATATGTGGTCAGTCAATCTCTCCCATTTTATTAGTCAGTAATGTCTTGGTTCTTGGCTATTCTTGGCTCTTTTCATTTCCATATCAATTTTAGAAGCAACTTGGCAAGGTCTACAAAATTCCTGTTGGGACTTTGGTATGGTACTGAATCTTTATAGGTCAATTTTTGAAGAATTGATCATTTATGATATTTTATGATATTCATTTATGATATGATATTATGATATGATAAAATAGTCATGATATGTTTCTACATTTAATTAGTTTTTTGTGATATCTCTCAATAGTATTATGGTTTCTCCATAGATATTTAAACATCTTTTATAAATTCATCTCTAGGAACTTCATCTTTTAAGGCTACTGTAAATAACAACTTAAAAAAATGAAGTTTTTACTTGTTGCTATGTGGAAATATTGATTTTTGCATATCAATTTTGTATTCTACAACCTTATTAAACTTCCTAATTAATTCTAATAATTAATTTGTATATTATTTTGGATGTTCAATGATATATTTATATCAATCGTGTCAGTTTTTATTATTCATTGCCAATCCATATACTTTTTATCTTATTTTTTTTTTCTTGCTTTACTGCATTGGCTAGGATCTCATTACAATGTTGAACAGAAGTGATGATGCTGTAATTCTTTACTCATTCTTTATTTCAAAAGAAACACTTTTAAAGCATCACCATTAAGAGTAAGGTATCCTTTAAGTTTTTATAAATAAACTTTAAAGGCTTAATAAATTTCTTTCTATCCCAAGTTTGCAAAAATATTTTATCATGCGAGGAAGTTGAATAATTTTATCAAACATTTTTCCTACATCTATTAAGTTAATGATATATTGTTTTTGTCCTGTAATCTATTAATGTAATGAGTTGAGTGATTTCCTAATGTTAATCCAACATTGTATTCCTGGAATGAATCCGGTTTGGTCATATACATTAGCCTGGTTATATTTTGCTGGATTTTGACTGTTAATATTTTATTTGGAATTTTGCATTTATTTTCATGACAAAGTTGACTTGTAATTTTCTTTTCCTGTAATGTCTTTGTAGGGTTTTTGTATTAAGGTTTTCCTAATCTTATAAATAATCTTAAAAGTCACCTTTTTTCTATTCTTCTGAAGAACATACAAAATTGGAGTTACTTTGTCCTTAAATGTTGGTAGAACTCAGGAATGAAGGCATATTCTTTAGCAATTATGACAGATATTACTCAGATTTTTTATTTCTTTTTATGTTGATTATAGTAAGTTATCCCATTTATCTATATTTTCAATTTTATTGATATAAACTTGATCGTAATATTCTTATTATCTCTTTATTGACTCCAGGATCTATAGTGATATCCTTTAAAAAATACTGCTTGTTTATGCTTTCTCTTTTTTCCTTTGTCCTATCTCATCAGAGCTTTATTAATTAATTATTGTTTTCAAGAACAGAATTTTACTTTTGTTGAATCTTTTTTATTACATTTCTTTCTTGTTTCATTAATTTTACTCCCCTTATTATTTTCTTTCTTATACTTCCCTTGGGTTTAATTTGGTGAAGTTTTCTAACTTCATGAGATAAATGATTTGTTTATTGATTTTTAATCTTTCTTCTTTTCCTTTCAATATTATTTTTTCTGTAGCCCACACATTTTGATATAATACTTTCATTAGTATTCAGTACAATTGTTTTCTAATTTTCATATGCTTTCTTCTTTGACAATAAGTTATTTAGATGTGTATTTCCTAATTTTCAAGCCTATCAGAATATTCTAGTTATTTTCCTACTTTTGAGTTCTAGCATAATTGCATTGTGCTCAGAAAAACTAGACTGTATGAGTTCAATCTTGTGAAAGTTTTGAAGCTTGTTTTATGTCCTGGCTTATGGTCAGCTTTTGTAACTGCTTTTTATGTGCCTATAAAAAAAAAAATCTACTCTGGGGTAGTAGGGTAAAGTGCTCTACCTCTGTTATTTATGTTGTTCAAATTATCCAGATCATCCATAACTTTTTTCTACTTTCATTACTGAAATTAAGTGTGAGAAAATCCCTCACTATGGCTGTGGATTTTTCTATTTGTCTTATAGTTCTGAAAACTTTTTAAAGTATATATTTTGAGGCTATGTTTTTAAATGCATAGAAACTATATTATTTCATCTTATTAAGCTAAAACATTTATCATTATGAAGTGTCTCTGTTTAACTCTACTAATACTTTTGCCTTAAAGTTTATTTAGTCTTTATTAGTATAGCCTCACCAGCTTTCTTTTAGCTATTGTTTCCATGGAATACCTTGGTTCATTCTTTTGTTTTAAACTTTCTGTATCCTCATGTTTTAGGCATGTCTTTTGTAAACACAGATAGTTGCTTTTTTCAAAAAAAATTCTGACTACTAATCTTTGATTATTAACTGGAGTATTTAATCTTTTTGCACTTATTATAATTATTGATACATTTGGACAAAAAATTCACCATCTTCCTTTGTGCTTTCTATTTGTCTGTATGTCCCTGTTTCTCTCTTTTCTTTTGGATTACTTGAGTGATTTTATCACTCAGTTTTCCTTCTCTTTTAGTTTGGAAGTTATAATACATATGTCTTCATTTCTATTCTTTTAGTAATTACCCTAAAATTATAACATGCATTTTTGTTGTATCAATGTCTAGTCTTAATCTACATTTTACATGCGAGATAATTCAAGAAACTTGAAACTATGTAACTAGATTTAGTTGTCTCTAGATTTATGTGTCATTATTGTGTGCATGAATATTAATACTGAATATTGTTCACCTCCTAGGAACACTTTGGGAGTCCCTGAACAGCCTGAAAACCATGAGACTAAGATGATCCAAGATCCCATCTACTTTAACATTTTATAAGCCTGGAATTGCAATTTATTAATTGATTGATTGGGTGAATGAGTGACAGAGTCTCGCTCTGTTGCCCAGGCTAGAGAGCAGTGGAGTCATCATAGCTCACAGCAACCTCAAACTCCTGGGCTCAAGGGATCCTCTTGCCTCAGCCTCCCATGTAGCTGGGACAACAGGTGTGCATCACCACACCGGCTAACTTTTTCTATTTTTAAAGTAGAGATGGGGAGTCTCGCTTTTGCTCAGGCTGGTCTCAAACTCCTGAGCTCAAAGGATCCTGCTGCCTCTGCTTCCTAGAGTGCTGGAATTATAGGCGTAAGCACCATGTCCAGCCAGAATTGCACTTTAAAATGATAACTGGACCAGCATTTTTGTGGATAATGCATTCTTAAAATGCATTTGCAGAGAAATGAGACACGAGGTTTTCATATTTCCAAAACCAAGGAGGTTGGCACCTAAACAGTGAGGGCCATTTCCTTGCAATTAAACACAACTGAAAAGCAGGGAACACTGGTAGGAATAGATGAGGTATATTCAAATGACATTTAAAAAAACAAAAAAAAGCTTGGACTTGCCAGCGGTCTGTAGCTCACCTAAGATAATTCCAAAAGGCCAGAATCACTTTATTCCCTGCTAAAAATATTTTTGTTTTCCTGTTTCCTCTCAGACCCAGGCCTGTGGCCTTTCCTGATTGACACCGTGAATGCAGCGGGAAGAGGCAAGGTCATTTCTGTACACGTGTAAACAGAGTTGTCTGAATGAAGCTAGGACGAAAGTTTAAGCTCCACGTTGCTCTGGTTTAAAAGGGAAACTTTTCTCATAATTAATCACAGATGAAAGTCATTAAAAAGGTGTTACCATTTTCTGCGGAAAAACCATGGGAGATGTTGCTTGGTGAAATTAAACTTCAATTAAATTATGTTCCACATGTACCCTAAAAGCAGAGAAGTTTTTACCGTTCATATTTAACTTAGTTCAGAAAAATGGAAATACTCGTTTTTGATAGTGTGACTGAATATATTAAGCACACCTCCTTTGTTATCCTAAATTTTCACCTGTCCCTGAAGCTATGTGATAATGTAACCACAGACTGCTTTGACATTTTGGTGCAGGAAATAAGCACATTTATTTTATAAACCACCCTACTGACTTTTCTGACCCCACTTGGGCATCAAAAGCTATAAATAGTGACATCACAGCACTAAGCTGCTAATTTTTCCAAGAGCTCAAACTGTATTTCCCTGTTGGGAAATGATGTTTCTCTGAGTTTGTAGTGATAGATAGGGAAGTCACACTTCTGAAGGGCAAATGACTCAGCATTGAGTCACTGAGTCATTGGTCCCCAGGGGAAAGGATTCCATAAGCTCCTGCTCTCTGGATACAATCTCAGAGTCTGTAAGGAACCACCAAGATCCTCTGCTCCGGCCTGATTTTGTCTTCGTCTCACAGATGAGACAGTTGATACCCAGACACGTGAAATGATTTGTTCAAGGTCATAAGACTAGCAATTACCAGTGGTTTTGTAATGTTTAAATCATATTTCTCAGCAAATACATGGAAATAAGGATTCCAGAATCTACATTAGCGTAAAGCAAGTTTCATTTTAACAGCAGTGTATCCAGCAACCATTATCTTACTGATCTCCAGTCTCTGTGAATGAGAGACAGCATTGCAACACCCACAAAATCATATTCACAGTTTCTACAGAGCATGAAGCCCCTCAATCCCCTCTCTCCCTAACTTTCACAATCTAGTGATGGATGAGGAAGACATATGATGTCTTTGCAAACCAGACTTGACAAACACTGAAAGCATCTGTCAAGAGAACCTGGTCCTTCTGTTTTGCCGTCTAGGACACCCGCCAGATTTTGCTGTGTTAATTGGCTACTGTGCAGGCAACAATTTTAGCAACAATTTTGTGGGTCTTCAGTGGCACATCTTGATTTAAAGTGAACTGGTGAAAAGCATTTGTCAACTGCTCAAAGCTTCCAGGGTTGCTCAAGTTTAGCTGTCTGGACAGAGAAGGAGGCAGCCTTGAAAACTGTTGTGTAGACATAAAACTAGATTATTCAGGCTCCTCAAATTCAGAGAATAATTCTCCAAGAGATGATGACTAAGAGGTCTGATTTCTCCCTCAAGAGATACTTTACCTGAAGTCTGATGGAATTGAAAAGAGAATTTATGAAAAAAATGCCAACATGACCTTAAGTATGCAGACTTTGAGTTGACACCGTAATGAGGAATGGGGTGCTATTAAAATACACTGAACGTTTTAATGACTCCACTAGCAGTAGGCCAAAAAAAAAAAAAAAAAAAGATTTAAGCTCTGAATAATTCTGGGAAGGAGGATTTTGCCAAGGAGATTTTAATGTCAAGAATATATGTGAAGCTAAAAATAAGGTGCTCACACGCATCCCAGAGCCGTGGGTGGGGATGTATATATAATCAAATTAAATTATTCCACTTCCACTTCTGGAAAAATCTGATGGAATAAATTGACTACAAAACATTTAGTCATATTTCACTTGGATTATGCTTATAAATACCAAACTCCAGACCTGTCAAAATAAGCCCCACCAGCGCTTCCCAGTCGAGGTGTCAGACAAAGGCGACATGCAAAAACGGTAAAGAGCTTACAGAAACATCAAGCCTGGAAAAGCCACAGGAATTCAGCTCTCAACTAAAGAGATGGTTCAGAGAATTAAAAGGGGGGAGAATTGTCCCTGAGGTGTGAGGAGTGGAGCCTACAGTGGCCCAAATGTTGAATGCAGAGGGAGGAGCCTTCAGAGAGCGTCAAAGACATGAGTTCCAGGTCCTGTCTGAGACAGGAGGTCAGGAGCCTGTGGCTTTTTAGCACAATCTTTTTCCCATCAGAGAAAGTGTCCCTCCATTTTGACCTTGTCCTGGAGGGCCAGCAGTTGTGATCTTTCCACAAATCATTTGTTGATACAATGTGAGTGTGAGCTTGGCTGCTGCCAACACATCTATCTGCAAACCAAGGGTATCCACAGAGGAGGTGCAGAGTGCCAATGCCTAGAAACGAATTTGTTGGCATTTCAGGGACAAACATCTTGTTGGCTACAACCACCACACCTCCAATCCAAAACTGTGGAAAAATGTCTAGGTTTTGTTAAGTCTTTTATTTGCTTCTTCAGTAGTAATATTGTGCCCTCTGCTTGCCTGTCTCCTCAGTACACCCCACTCAGGATCTTGGGCCAGTGATGTCTCTGTCCGTTGGGTTCGGGTGCTGACCAGTGGGAAGGAGGGCTGGAAAAGGTGGAGATGGAAGGTGTGTCCTTGCTGGCTGGCGTGAATAATTAGTGAGCTCCTGTTATTCAATACTTGCCAATGTAGGTGACGCACATGCATTAGAACGTTTGCCTTGTACATCCCCCAAGTGACGAAAAGCAGGGTGGAGAAGCTGGCTCAGTTTCGTGCACATGCCCAAACTGGTGGCGGGGACCCAGGAGAGCTGATGGGGCTCACCCTAGCACTGCCACTGCACCCAGGTCTAGATGAACTCTGGTTTCGACAGAATCTGCATCTCATGCCGCTCCATCCTCTCCCGGAATGTCACTCTGGAATCCTGTGATCTTTGCTCCCTGGAGAAAGTCAGAATAAAGCAGGGAGGGGAAATAATTCAACCTGATGAAGAGGAGGTAGAGATGTTATGAGATAATAGTTATGAAGAATGTATTAAAGATCAGACAACTGTGCTGGGCTTTGACATATGACACCCCGAACCTTCCTTCTCCACTACTCACAGCCTTCCTTCCCACTGGTCAGCACTGAGCCCAGTGGACAGAGGCATCACGGGCCAAGAGGTAGACTCCGCTATTAGTGCCATTTTACAGATAAGGAAACTGAGGTTTATAGAAGTCAAATAACTCATTCAAGGTCACATAGCTATGAATAAGCAATTGTAGCATTTGAACCTCAGCCAATAGCATTAAGCTCAAGCCTTAAACCATTCTACTATTCTATCTCCTGTGAATTTCTCTACCTATGGTCTGCAGCTCACGCAAGAAAACAGCTAAAAAACAACAGAATGACAGTAGTTATGAGAAAGATTTAATTTCAAATCTGCCACTGATTATTCATATAACCTTAATAATGTCACTTAACCTCACAAGCCTTACTTTGTTTACCTATAAAATGGTAATAATGCTCCATGTCCTGTTATCACCATAGGATTATATTGAAGCAATTCATGTGGGTGAGCTTTGAAGAAAAGAAAGGTCTTCTAAATATGTCATGATATGATGTAGGAGAAATAGCATCAGCTGTGCCTGGGCCAGGGTTTGAATTTGTCACACTAGTGGAAACTTTCTGACTCTCAAGTGTCTCATCTATTAAAAAGGGATTCCATAACCTGCCTGGGAGTTTCGGCATGAGGAACACATACATTGGAATCCCAGAGCAGTGCCCATCAGCGTGTCTGACCCATGCAAGAGCTTCCCTTACCCCCAGGGGAAGCAGATGGAGCTGCCGAAGGCACAGTAGATGAGAGGGTTGATGGCGCTATTCAATGCTGGCAGGTTCTGAATGATCACAGAGGCATAGAAACGCTCCTTGGTGTCTGGGAGGAGGTTGAAATTGTCCAAAATGTCAAAGAGGAAGTATGGACTCCAACAGCAGATGAAGGCTGGGGGAGAAGAGCGCGTTAGCACCATTGCAGGCTGCAGCTGAGGCCACGGTCTCTCTTGGTTAGCCCTGACAGGACTTTCAGCTAAGAAGTTCTTTGGCACCTGGGATCTCTCAGAAATACTGGGGTTGGGTATGCTGTTTAGAATAGTGGTCTGTGTTAGCACTAATGTCACGTCCACTTAAACACATAAACACATTCATACGTACAGCTTTAGACATATTCCTAAAACTGAGTAAATACTCTTCAGCTTCTCCATCTGCAAAGGGGAGGTCCAATTTCTACTGTTGCGGACTCTGTATTGAGAGCCTGGTCATGGCTGTATATGGCTGTACCCTCTCATGCAACACAGGGCTAAAGAAAAACAAGACAAATCCTCAGGAGACTCTCTGGAAAAAGAAGAACAGGAAGCTTTTTGACCAGACAGTGACGCTTTGTTTGGGTGTATGACAGGAGAAAGGGGTGATAACAATGTTTTCACAGCACAGCCCAGTTTCATCACAATGTTCTCAATTTTCTTTTCTATCTCTAAGTTAGTCTGTCCAAAAACTACCCACCCAGTGCTCCTTTCCAAATCCACTGATGTGTGTGAGACCCTGATTCTGTTTGGCTCCCAGTCCTCAAGGAAATGGGTAGGAAGTGGGGATACAGAACCTGATGGTTAATTTTATGTGTCACCTTGACTGGGCCATGGGGTGCCCAGATTTTGGATAAACATTATTCTGGGTATGTACGAGGGTGTTTTTGGATGAGATTAACATTTAAATCAGAAAAGCAGATTTCCCTTCCAGCATAGGGGGGCCTCATCCGATCTGTCAAAGAACAGAATAGAATAGAAGAAAAAGACTGAATGAGAGGAGATTCACTCTCCCTGCTTGCCTGTCTCAGAGCTGGGACATTGATCTTCTCCTGTCTTCACACTTGGAGTCAAACTGGAATTTACACCATCAACTCTCCTCGTTTTCAGGCCTCTGGACTTGGACTAAAACTTACACCATTGGCTTTCTGGGGTTTACAGCTTGCCAACTGCAGATCTTGGGACTTCTCAGCCTCCATAATCATATGAGCCAATTATTTTTAGTATTTCTCTTTCCCCTTCCTGACCATCAGCCCCCGTCCCCATTTCTCTGGACAGCCCAGACTAATACACACTCTAGGGTGATTGGACACACACATGTATCTCCTACTTTCTTACACATTCTCTCCACCCCCTGTCTCCTCTTTTCACACCCATAGCATTTTTTCTTAGAACAGAAGTCTGGTTCCTTGGCCATCTGCGTGCAGGGGCAAACTTTCCTCCATAACTGTTCAATGGGGATTCTGTAACTTGTTGGGGAGCTTTAGAAGGAGAAACTGACTGACTTATGGGCCCCCATCCAACCCCAGACCTTGGCAATGTATTAAAGGGGAGCAATTCAAACACGGAGACAACGGAGCATTCTGGACTCTAGGTAATTAACTCCAACATTGGCCCAGCAGAGTGGTTTGGAGCACCAAGGGGCAAAATGGCCCTGTGTGCTTATGAGTGTGTGGGGGATGATTCTGGTCATCACAGGGATGCCAGTCGTCCTGCATGGCACAGGCAGCCCAGCCAGTAATGTGTCTCATGCCCTATACAGTCTCAGAATGCCGAACTGGACATTCGCATAGGAGAGAATGCTGTTTATAATTACCCCATCTGAAATCTAATTCTGTTTTATAAATGAACACAGATGTTTTTAAAAATACTGAACTTTCCAGAAATGCAATTTCCTTATAAGTAGAGAAAAGATTATTTTCTCAAATTTGAAATTTTACATTTTTTGCTTGCTCAGAAAATCAAGTCACTGACAGCAATACTGCTTATATTTTTTATGTCTCCATGAAACACACCTGTATTGGTTTCCATTTGTAGCTGTTACTACGTCTGGGTGTAAGCATCTCACTACTTCATTATTCTTCTGGTGTAGCTGTGCTGAAGAATTTGCATATTAAAATTGGCATTGCTTTATTATAGATTTTTTTTCTATCCCTCCTTTATATTATTTTTGGGAAAATATATTCATTTTTTAAGAATTATGGTGGGTAGGTAGTAGTATTATGTATATCTTTTATTTCAGGATGGCAAAGGGGCATTATAACATATTTTTGTAGGAAGGGCCATTCTGGTCTGATGGGGGAGTGTCAGCACTTGCTGACTCTTTAGTGGACACCCCTGCTTACAGACGGGAAGGAGACCCCACAGGGCCTGGGAAAATGGTTTCTACCTAACAAAGGCTACGCTGGCTCTGGAACACACGTGTAAGCACACATTGCCCAACTCAATATCCAGGGAAGGCACGTCGGTGATTCCGATTGTGTGGGAAAGCAAGGGAGTCTTTGATCTACTTCAGAAGCCTCTAAGAAAGGTTTCTGAACCTTGGTGGGTTGTACATGCTTTATCCTAGTTTCGCCTGCAGCGTTGTGTTGTGTGTGTGTTTTCTGCTGGCTGAGTCACGCTGGGTGTGGTCTGTTTGGCATTTCGCAGTTGCGTTTTAGAAAGGTGAGAAGGGCTGTTCTGGCGGTTTGACATGCAGCTAATGGGAGAGCTATGCTTTCTTGGAGCTTCAAAGCCTGCCAGAGGGGCAGGGAGGGGGGAGGACATTTGAGCTAAATCAGAAGAAAATAGCACAAATCCCTTTCTTTTGTCTTGTCTATCCACACTCATTCGTTCAACAAATATTACTTGAACAGCATGTGGGGGACCCAATTTTAGGTCTTGGTGATAATAATGTAAGTAATACAAAAGCCAAAGTCATTGCCCTCATGGATTTATTACTCCAGCCAGGAAGAGAGACAATCAGAAAATCAATATATATATTGTAGTGTCAGGTAGAAGTAGGACCTATGAAGAAAAATAAATCCAAGTGAAAACTAGAGAAGGGCTATTTTAAAAAAACTTGTCAAGGAGGCCTTAGCGAGGTGGCATTGTTGGTGAACAAATGAGGCTAGGAAGTAAGCCAGGCCACCCACCTGCAAGCGGAGAGTTTCAGATGGGAAACAGTGCAAGATGACTTTATGGTCTTAAGAGTAGAAAGAAAGGAAGAGAAAAGGGCAAAAGACAGGAGGGTGGAAGGGCAGATAAGGTGGCCATAAGGAAGGGATTTGTAATGACTCTGAAATTAAATATCCAGAAGAAATGGAAAGTCACTTTTATATTCCCTTTACTCATGCACGTTGGCCCCAGACGAGAGTGTGTCTTAAAGGAAGCAACTGAGCAGGTGATGTGACCATCTGCTTCAGCTAGTTACGTCCTAATCAGATTTTCTCCAAACTATCCAACCTATGGCCTTGGTGACAACTGTATTCATAAGGAGAGGCATTAGGAACCAAATCTTGACTCTTGAAGGAGCCAGAGATGGACTGACAGGTTCTGCACATTCTTTGCCAATCAGACAAAAGTAGAAGTGCCTGTAGAAAAATTCCTTTCTTGTGCGGGCTTTCTGCCACCCAGTCCCAGGTGTAAGTTTGCTTTTGGAATGGTCAAACAGTTCCATGACACAAGGAGGGACACTGCTTACCAAGGATGATGACGATGCTATACTTGATGGCCTTGATTTTTGCCTTTGAGATGAGCCCTCGGTTGTAGCTGGTGCACAGTTTCCCACCTGTCAATACAACAGGGGAATGGCAAAGTAAAGTGCTCAACATGCAACATTTTGTTTCTGCCAGTAGAACCATCAAAGGTTAGACTCACAATTTGCACACAAATAGGACTGCTTTTATCCTATCCACCTAAACCTAGAAGGCCTTCCTTGGAAATTTTCAGGGTAAAGACGGCTCTGGGTTGGTTGCTGTAAAATGCTCAGTTTGCAGCGTAACATCATATGCAAATACTACGGAACACCCAGACTCTCTCAAGAGACTTGGTCGGATGGCCTGAATCAGCTGCAGCTGGAATTAGACCATGTGACTGCAGGGGGTGAGGCCTCCCCTATGGAGGGCTATTTCCTGAACCTGTGCTGTCACTTTAGTAACCTGGGCAATGTCATTTTCCTAGAATTATTGCCCCAAACCAACTCATTCATCTAACTCAAGAAGTTCACTCTCAAGAAAAGCTCAAGCCAGAGGTATCAAATAGGAGCCTGGATATAAGTTTAATCATATGTTTACTGTTGTCTGATTGTAAAACACTTGAAAAGCTAAGGTAAGAATCCACTAGAATATAAGCTCGATGAGGACAGGGGCTCTGTTTCCTCCACTTCTGTAGTCTATAAACATACTGAATGATTAATGCATATTTGTTGAATGAATTGATCAATACCAACCTCTGATTAATCAAGAAGTAGTGGTGAAACAAAGGTTGACTAGGACGGACAGAATTCAGTGTAATAGATCTTAGTAAAAGGAGTGAATAAATGGCAAATTTGGGGATGAAAATGTTGGATGCAGTATCCCTTACCTCTGTGGAAGAATTTTATTGCTAGGGCTTCTGCCAGCTCATATGGCACCTTTGTGAAAATTAGTAAAAGGGGCCTTTCCTCTGGATGAATGCAGACCAACCACGGCACACTCAGTGAGGGAGCGTGGAAAGGTGACAGCCCCAAGTGCCCCTCAGCTGGGAGCTGTCGTGTGGGGCTCAGTGGGCACAACCCTAGTGATGGCCAAGGTCAGTGCCCACCCAGCGCATCTAGGTCACACAGGACAGGGAGGTCACACACTAGGGAGCCAAACTGCTGTGCTCAATTGTCCTCACGACACCATTTGGCTCTCATAGATGAAATTTATTTTAATCCCCACAGAAACTAGGTCAGAAGTTTACCTTTGCAATATTCTTTCAATCCCATCTCCAATCCAATCAGCCCAATCCAACAAGCAAAGCACATCTGCTAAAAGATAAGGACTGAATAGAAGAGCTGGAACAGAGTTCTTGTTCTCCAAGAACTTTTAAGCCATCACACACTCTTGGAAGGCTGGGGGAGATGAGAGAGATGCTGCTGTGGTTTGAATATTTCTGCCAAAACTCGTGTTGAAATTTAATTGTCATTGCAACAGTGTTGGGAGGTGGGGCCTTTAAGAGGTGACTAGGCCATGAGGGCTCTGCCCCCATGAATGGATTAATGCTGCTATTGTGGGAGTGGGCTTCTGATACAAAGGATGAGTTTGGCCTGCCATTCTTTCTTTCTTTCTCATATGCTCGCTTTTGCCTTCCACATTCTGCCTGGTATGTCCCCCCCAGGTGAGCAATGCTCTTAGACTTCCCAGCCTCCAGAGCCATCAGTCAAATAAATCCCTTTCCTTTATAAATGACCCAGTCTGTGCTATTCTGTTATAAGGGCAGAAAATGGACTAAGACAAATGCCAACCAACCGTGGACAGTGAAGAGACCCATTTTCCCACCACTGTGCCAGGAGGCTGTCTGGCAGGCACAGAGAGCATCAGGTAAGCTGGAACGACATGGGAAGGGGCCCAAGGCGAAGGTGGGGTACAGGCATGGGACTGGGAGACGTGGGAAGCAGAGGGAGTATCCTCAGCCAGACATGGGAAAAGAAAATGTAGGATGAGTTTGAACTACGGTGAGTCATCTTGCTTGGCTGTAGCCTGCAAGTGCGTGAGGTTTGAGGGTGGAGAGGAGAACTGAGGGCAAACTGGAGAGAACTTGAATGTCTTTGGGAGGAGTTTGGACCAAACTTCTGAAGCAGCAGGAGGCCATGGGAGCTTTGCAGTGTGAATATCGACTCATTGGAGAGGACAAGCTGTTATCAGGAATAACAGGAATGGGGGCTTTTTGGGCGCAAAGAACTAAAATGCTAATTAAATGGACTCATATTCCTTCATGTATACCCATAAGCCCACTCTTTAGTTCTATTATGGTCTTCAAATTATTCTGTGCATTTCGTAAGTCCACAAAAACTTAGTACTGTAAGGAAGCCAATGCTTCAGAAGCATTTACAGCAGTGGTTCTCAGCTGGGGGTAATTTTGCTTTCCGGGGGACTTTTGGCAATGTCCAGACACATTTTTTTTTTTACAGGCAGGGTGTCACCCAGGCTGGAGTGCAGTCATGTGATCATAACTCACTGGAGCTTCCAACTCCTGGGCTCAAGCCATCCTCCTGCCTCAGCCTCCCAAAGCACTGGGATTACAGGTATGAGCCATCACACCTGCCAGGACACATTTTTGGTTGTCACAAGTGTGTGTGTGTGTGTGTGTGTGTGTGTGTGTGTGTGCACATGTGCACTACTGGCATTTAGTGCACAGAGGCCAGGAATGCTGTCAAACATCCTTCAATGAACAGGACAGCCCCTATGACAATGAATATTCTAGTCCAAAATACCAGTCGTGCCAAGGGGGAGAAACCCTGATTTTCGGGATGGTATCTTGGGAAGGACGCAGGCTTTGGGATCATGCTGGAATCCATCCGCCAGCTCTGTCAACTGCTAACTATGTAAACTTAGGCAAATTAGCCAAACTTCCCAGCTTCAGTTTTCCCATTTCAAAAATGAGGTGTAGGCAGGGCGCGGTGGCTCACGCCTATAATCCTAGCACTCTGGGAGGCTGAGGCGGGCGGATTGTTTGAGCTCAGGAGTTCGAAACTAGCCTGAGCAAGAGCGAGACCCCGTCTCTACTAAAAAAATAGAAAGAAATTAATCAGACAGCTAAAAGAATATAGAAAAAATTAGCTGGGCATAGTGGCACATGCCTGTAGTCCCAGCTACTCGGGAGGCTGAGGCAGAAGGATTGCTTGAGCCCAGGAGTTTGAGGTTGCTGTGAGCTAGGATGATGCCATGGCACTCTAGCCCGGGCAACACAGTGAGACTCTGTTTCAAAAAAAAAAA
>CAUYSK010045881.1:0-46144 GCA_963575035.1 Avahi laniger
AACACACAAAAAATTGGTATTAACCGCAAAAACACAAATTGCAATAAAAACCAATAACAACTTTTCTTTTTGGGGCGGGGGGGGGGGGGGGGGGGGCGCAGGGGACGGGTATATGCATACACAAAGAGTGCAATGCGCACCACGCAATAGGATGGACATATCGGAAACCTGGACTGAAGGGGGGAGGAGGGGCAAGGGCAACACACGTAACCTAAACATCTGTACCCCCATATTATGCTGAAATAAAAAATAATAATAATAATAATAATTAGGAAGTGATAGTTTTACATATTCATCTTTGCTTTAGTGTAACTTATTTAATTGTAAGTTAATTTAATTTTTAATAATTAAATTTCTATAATTTTATGTTTAACCATCAGCTCACAAAATTCCAGAAGATGTAACAAGCGACTCTCGTGACTCAGTGCGAGGAGCTCCAGCTCATGCCCGGCACTGAAAGAGGGTTCCAGGAAAGATGCCGGAAGCTTGGCTTGCACAGCTGGACAGCGGCTTCTGTCCCTGACTTAGGGAGGAAACACAGTGGACAAGCACACCAGCGGTGGGGGGGAGGGTGTCATTAATGTAGATCGGACATGTCACGTCTCACATGTGAACAGAACATCAAGTGGGCATGCCCAGTTATTGACTGGATACACGAGTGTGAAGCTCAGACAGAAGGCCACGGATGGAGTTTGTGACTCACTGCGTGGTGAAAGGAGCTTTGGCCATGGGAGATCTTCCCCAGGGAAAGAGCAACGTGAAAGAGGAGAAGGTAGGTCCAGGTCTTGAGAAGCTACACCTAGTGGCCATCTGAGGACAAGACGCAGCTGACGTAGAGGACGGTCCGCCCAAGGGGTGACAGGGGACCGACGCCTGTGGCACTGCTGGGGCGGAGGACAGAGACTGCCGCAAGAGGAGGGCCGTGGCGCGGAAAGCTACCGAGAGGTTTCAATCAGCTGAGAACTTGAGGGGAGTGATGGCTTTAGTGAGAACTGTTGCAGCGCAGTGCTTGGTTGAATCCAGACTGCAGAGAACTGAGGAGTCAACGGAAAGTGAGGAAACAGAGACAGAAAACGTGATTTTTTCTTTTCCTTTCCACAAGCTTGACTATAAAAGAGTGAAAAGGTGCAGAGCCAGGTGTGAGTAATGTAGGGTTGAGGGAGGATATTATATTACGGGAAATGAAAACAGTCGTGGGGGAATTCAGCCGAAAGGTACAACATTCACTGGGGAATGAAAATGAGTGACAATGTCGTGGGGACCCGGGAGGAAGTGGACCCAAAGCCCAGGGCAGCACTTGGCCTTACATAAGAAGAGGGGCTCACTCCGACTCAGAAGGGCTGCAGGTAGGTTCCTGTGCGTGGTTTCAGGAATAAAATTAAATATCCATTTGATTATTTTTTCCTATATGGTAGGAGCTAGATCATCTACTGAGAGCATGCAGGGCGATCTTTCAGATGTTTGAAGAAAATAGAAATCATCTTAAATTATTTTCAATTATTAAGTAGATTTAGCTGCTTAATAATGAACCAATGTTATCTTTCTTTGAAAATTATTTTAACTAACAACACATTAACAAAGAATGGTTTGTTTAAGGGATGCAAGGTTGATTCAAAATTAGGAAATCAGTAGATATAATTCACAACATTAATTGATCAAAAAAGAAAAAGTATGTGATTACCTCCCTATGTCCTGCAAAAGCATTAATAGATAACAATGAGCATCTCTTCTTTTAAAAAAAACAAAACTCCAAACAGGATTAGGTAGCTACTTTCTTAACATGAAAAAATGTATCCCTCTCAACTCATAAACCAGCACTCCTATCAAAGTGAAGAACAAAGTATCTATTATGTATATTATTTAAAATTGATAAGAAGACAAAAACCAGTGCAATGAGCTATGAGGAAAAAATGAGATATTAATACAAAAATTGTATGTTTCTTCATGTGTCTGGCTTATTTCACCTAGCACAGTGTCTCCAGGTGCGTCCGTGCTGCGGCAACAGCAGGACCTCCTTCTTCCTCGTTACACTAAGTGAAATCGGCCAGACGCAGGATGAAAAGCACTGTGTGATCTTGATTATAAGTGGAATCTAAAAAAAAAGAAAAAAAAATACAAAGAGATAGAAAATAAAATGGTTAGTGGGAGGAGAGGGAGGGAGGATGAGGAAACGGGGGATGCGGGTCAAAGGATACGGAGTTGCCTGTATGCAGGATGGACCGGTGTAGTCTTCTAACGTGCAATGTGAAGACTATGGCTATAATATTGTATACAGGATTTTTGCTAGAAGAGTAGATTTTAGGTATTCCTGCCATCAGAAAAAGGAGAGGTAACTATGTGAGAAGATGGATATGTTCATTTACTTGCTACAGTAACCATTTCCCTATGTGCATATATAACAGAACATCATGCTGTAAATCTAAATATAGCCAGTAAAAAAATTAAATAAATTTTAAAAAGCACGAAGTCATACAGGAAAAACGTTGTAAAAGATAGAGTGAACTTATACTTCTTGTGAATATTTACTTAAAAAAGAAAATAAGAGAGTTGCTTGGAAAATGATTGTAACAATAAGAGAATTCTTATAGACTTAATGTAAAATATCGATTAAAAAAAGGAATAAGCTGAAGAAGAAAGGTGCAAGATGTATATGAAGAAAACACAAGAACACTACAGAGGAAACCCAGAACTTGAGTGATTCGAAGGCCCGTGGTGCCCTTGGATGCAAAGACTTAACCTTACATAGTTGCAATAGAAAATTTCAGCAGGAAATTTTTGGTAACTAAACTGAATATTTCAAAAGCCTATATAGAAAAAGAAATAAGAAAAAAATACTCAGGGAAATTTTGAAAAAGTAACATAATGAGGGTACATATTTCTGTGAATTATAAATCAACATTAATTAAAACCACACAGTATGGACACATAAACAGACAAGCCAATATAAAACAATAAAGGTCAAAAACAGACCCAAATGCATGTGAGGCTTTATTATATGTTTATCATAACATTTCATATCATAGAGCAAACCTGATAGCCATCCAGATAAAAATATTATGAATCTATCCTAAAACCAAAAATCCAAACAACTTACAGGAAAGTTTTTTAAAGTATTAAAAAAAAAGATAAAAGTATCATCAATAAGCATGGATGAATTGTTTTTAACTAAAGTGAAATATAAAATGACTTTTGATATATGACATAAAACCTAGAAACCATAGGAGAAGATGGATAAATTTGACTTAGTGAATAAAAAAAAAACTTGCATAGCAAAACACCATAATCAAAGTAAAAGAAAAATGGAAAATCCTAAAAATATTATTTGCAACTCACATCACACTCAAAGGGTTAACTTCCTGAAAATGGAAAAAGCACCTAGAAAGGTACATAAAAAACCAACAAGTCAAAAGAGAAATAAGCAAAGAATGCAACAGTTCTCAGAAAATTTGGCATTCAATGTCACTCCTTATGAGAAAAAGGTATGAAATTAAACTACATCAAGATATCATTTTTAATCATCAGATTGGAAAAAAATTGTTGCACACCGAGTTTGACAAGATGCAGGGGAATGGGTATTTTCATAATTGGCTGGTTCAAGTATAAACTCGCAGTTTCTCTGGGCAAAATGGGTATTTAAACTTACAAATAAAACTACATTTTGAACTTGGAGTTCCACTTCTGGGAACTTGCTCTACAGCCTGGCGTGACAATATGCTGTAGTTTATCAACTGTTAAGACGGATCTTGGGTGTTGGGATGAGTCTTACAATTGATGCCGTGGCATGTTTTAACTGGTAGTGTTTTCTTTTTCTTTCTTTCTGTCTTTCTTAGTGACGCATAAAATAAAAGTATGTACTTATTAAGACATCTTAGATTACATGACATCAGTTTGTAGACTATTTTTTATTATAGCAGTTTTCAGGAAAGACTGAAAGTAAAGCAGGAAGTATGTGTATAGTTGCTATCATTTATTCAAAATTAGATAGTCTAAGTTCATAATCCATATTATACATCTTCACTATATCTATGTTAATGAATGCATGTGTTATACACACACACACATACACACACCTGTTTGCTCACCTGTATGTATAGTAGCCCTGGCAGGATCCTGCTACCCTTGGTTGCCTCTAAAGAAGGGAGCTGGTGGCTGGAGGAGAGAAGTGGAGGAAAATGTCACACTCCTTTTTCTATTTTTGTAAACATTGTTCCTTGTGAATATATCATCCATTTAATAAAACTCAACACAATTAAAAACAAAAAAAATCAACTATGGACACTGTAAACCCCCGCCCAGTGCAGGCTTCACAATCAAGCTCAACTTTTGATGGAATATGTATACATTTCAGCCCCTAGGCCTGGGGAGTAAGTAGGAAAGGAAGTTTGTGCCACAGAATTATTCTTTATTCTGAGTCTAGATATGTCAGGAAATCCTCACTTCAATGAGTGAATGGCTTTTCCATCCTCTCTGTAATATATTTAATAACATAAAAACCCTTTAAAAAGTATGATTTTGGGGTGACTGGACTGACATTCCTTAGAAATAAAAACAGTTCTAACAAACTCTTAAAAAAATCTTCATTACTTTTCTGATTTTAAAAGCAATACATGCTCAGAGAAAGAAAAAAAGAAAGAAAGAAAGAAAGAAACAGAAATTGCTACAGTAAAAAATGGAGATACCTTTTAGCCAGGGTGGGAGTTAGGGATGTAGTCAGGTCCAGGAATGCCTGTGGCAAGCAGTTTTGGGTATTTTAAAGAACACTGTATTTTACATGTTGACAAGGTCATCTTGACCCAGCTAATGTCAAATGGTGGCATCAAAATGTCTGTGTCAAAATGTGCCACAATCAAAAATGCTGCATTAAACTGTCCTCCCTCTGCAGATATTGTGCTGTGACTGGTGCCACACGGGAGGGCCATGTCCCTTTGCAAGTTCCTTGAGGCCACCTCTATACTTGCATCACCAAGCTCGGAGCCTGGCATATGTAGGTGATCAGTGATGGCACGGGATGGTGACAATCCTTCCAGCATTGGACATCAGGCACACCTCCGTCCCAAAGCGCAAAGCCTACAAGTTGTAGAGTCTTGAGTAAGTCACCTAAGACCTCTGAGCTTTGGTCTGTTATCCACGATGTGACCATAATAACATTCTTCTTGCTGTGAAAAATTTTTAAAAATCTATGCACAACTCTAGGAACAAAAGTCAGGACCTACTAAAAGTTTGTAATTATGCTGACTACTCTAGGGAAGGAGTTTAGGCTGATGGGACAGAGTCAGTGTGCACAGTCCCCCTGTGGATGGTGGGGGTGGCAGTGACTATGTCACCTGGCCACCTCTGCAAATATGCCCAGCCCACGGCAAGAGGAGACACTATGTTAAGCAAATCAAAAAAAAAAAAAAATCTGTATTCTTTGAGTTTCTGTTTAAAGCTAGGAAGACATTCGTATACCTTGTCTGCTGAGGGCTGCTGGAGAAACCACATATTTGACAGATTGGTGTGACAACAAACTCTCAGATGCCAGTCTTACCTGCGCCCTCAATCTGCGGCCCTCTGATCCTTGTGCAGGCCCCTGGTTGGAGTCCCCTCTTATCCCCTCAACATTTTATCTCTCTCTCATCATCTTTCTCCTGGTTCTCAGGAGACAATCTCACCTTCTATTTCACAGAGAAATGAGAAATAGAAATGAGATAGAAATGAGATAAAAGTCACATGCCATACGATTCAGAGGTTGGAAGCATATCATTCAGTGGTTTTAGCATATTCACAAAATTGTGCAACTATCACTTTAATCATTTCTTGAAAATTTTCATCATCCTAAAAAGAAAGTGTTACGGGCTGAATATTTGCATTCCTCCAGAAGTCATATGTTGAAGCCCTAAGCTCCAGTGCTATGGTATTGGGAGGTGGGGCCTTTGGTAGGTAACTAGGGTTAGATGAGCTCAGGGGTAGGGCTTTCATGATGGGATTAGTGCCCTTATAAAAAGAGACAGAGGACAGCTTGCTCTCTCTCAGCATGTGGGGACACAGCAAGAAGGCAACCACCCACAAGCCAGGAAAAGAGCCCTCACCAGGAACCAAACTGGCCAGTACCTTGAACTTGGACTTCCCATCCTTTATAACTGGGAAAAATAAATTTCTGTTTTTTAAGCCACCCAGTCTATGGTATTTTGTTATAGCAGCCTGAGATGAACAAGACAGAACCCTGTACCCATTAACTTCTCACTCCCTGTTCTCCCCCCAGCCTCCACTCCCAGCCCCAGGCAACCACTAATCTACTCTGTGTCTCTTCTGGGCATTCCATAGAAATGGGATCAGGCAATATACGGTCTTTGTAACTGGCCTCCCTCACTAAGCAGAATGTTTTCAAAGTTCATCCACCTGTGGCAGGTGTCAGTACTTCAGTCTTTTCAGTGCCTCATGATCTTCCACTTTATGGATGTGACGCATTTTATTTATCCATTCACCAATCGATGGATATTAAGGTTGTTTCCACTTCGGGGCTATTATAAATAAAGATACGATAAACATTCCTGTATATATTTTTATACGGATGCATGTTTTTATTTTTCTTGGGTGTACACCTAGAGGTGGAATTACTGGGTTATGTGATAACTGGATGTTTGGTTATATGAGGACCTGCCAGCTTGTTTTCCAAAGCATTTGGAATTTTTCATTCCCACCAGCAGTGTATGAAAGTGATTCTCCAATTCTACACATCCTCAGAAGCGCTTGTTATTGTATGTCTTTGGGGTTCTTGCCGTCCTAGCTGGGTGGAGTGTTGTCTCACCATAGTTTTAATCCGTATGACTGGCCTTCTGGAACCCACCCATTTCATCTCTTGATTTAATTCCACTTGTGTTAGTCTTTAGCAGGTCTTTCCCTTCACAATCAAAAAGGGTGCTTAAAAACAAAACATTTTATTGAGGTATGACAAACAGCTGTTCGTATTTGCTGTATGCCACCTGATAAGTTTGGAGATAAGTATCTGTCAGTGACAACAACACCATAATCTAAGTCACAAATTCATTCATCAACTCTTCAGGTTTCCTCCCACCCTGTTTATTTATTTACTAGCTACCTCATTTCATTGCATTTCACTTTACTGCACTTCACAGACAATGCATTTTTTTTTTACAAATCAAAGGTTCCTGGCAACCCTGCACACGGCAAGTCTATCAGTGCCATTTTCCAACAGCTGGTGCTCACTTCCTCTCTGTGTGTTACATTTTGGTAATTCTCTCAATATTTCAAACTTTTAATTATTATTATATCCATTATGGTGGTCTGTGATCAGTGATCTGTGATGTCACTATTATAGTTGTTTTGGGGCACCATGAATCGTGTCCATATAAAACAGTGAACTTAATTGATAAATGTTGTGTGCATTCTAACTGCTCCACTGGCTGGCCATTCCCCTGTTCCTTTCCCTCTCCGTGGGCCTCCCTATTCTCTGAGACACACAGTGTTGACATTAGGCCAGTTCATAACCCGGCAATGGCCTCTAAGAGTTCAAGTGAAAGGAAGAGTCACATGTCTCTCACTTTAAATCAAAACCTAGAAATGATTAGGCTTAATGAGAAAGGCATGTTGAAAGCCAAGACAGGCCAAAAGTTAGGCTTCTGACACCAACCAGTTAGCCAAGTTGCCAATGCAAAGGACAAGTTCTTGAAGGAAATTTAAAGTGCTACCTCAGTGGACACGTGGATGATAAGGGAACAGCCTTGTTACTGATATGGAGAAAGTTTGAGTGGTCAGGATAGGAGATCAAACCAGCCAGAACACTCCCTTAGGCCAAAGTCTGTAATCCGTGGCAAAGCCTTAACTTCCTTCAATCCCCTGAAGGCTGAGAGAGGTGAGGAATCCACAGAAAAAAGTCGGAAGCCAGCAGGGGCTGGTTCATGAGGATTAAGGAAAGAAACCATCATCATAACATAAAAGTACAAGGTAAAGAAGCAAGGGCTCATGGAGAAGCTGAAGACCTAGCTAAGATCACTGAAGAGGGTGGCTACACTAAACAGCAGATCTTCAGTGTAGACAAACAGCCTTCTCTTGGAAGGAGATGCCATCTAGAACTTTCATAGCTAGAGTGAAGAAGTCAATGCCTGGTTTCAAAGCTTCAAAGGACAGGTTGACTGTCTTGTTAGGGGCTAATGCAACTGGTAACTTTAATTTGAAGCCAATGCTCATTTACAATTCCAAAAATCCTAGTTCTCTTAAGAACTATGCTATGTCTACTCTGCCTGTGCTCTATAAATGAAACAACAAAGGCTGGATGGCAGCTCTTCTGTTGATAGCATGATTTACTAAATATTTTAAGTCCACTGTTGAGAACTACTGCTCAGAAAAAAGGATTCCTTTCAAAATATTACTGCTCATTGACAATGTGCCTGGTCATCCAAAATCTCTGGTGGAGATGTACAAGGAGATGGATTTTTTTTTCATGCCTGCTAACACAACATCCATTCTGTAGCCCATGGATCAGGAGTAATTTCAGCACATATGTTTATAGCATGATTTACTGAATATTTTAAGCCCACTGTTGAGACCTACTGCTCAGAAAAAAAAAATTTCTTTCAAAATATTATTGCTCATTGACAAAGCACTGCGTTATCCAAGAGCTCCAGTGGAGATGTACAAGGAGAGTGATGTTGTCATGACTGCTAACACGACACCATTCTGCAGCCATGGATCAAGGAGTCATTTCACCTTTCAAGTCTTATTATTTAAGAAATACATTCTGTAGCACTATAGCTGCCATAGATAGTGATTCCTGATGGATCTGGGCAAAGTCAATTCAAAATCTTCTAGAAAGGATTCACCATTCTAGACATTAGTGATTCCTGGGAGGAGATCAAAATATTAACATTAACAGGAGTCTTGGGGATTCCAGTCCTCCAGGATGACTTTGAGGAGTTCAAGACTTCAGTGGAGGAAGTCACTGCAGATATGGTGGAAATAGCAAGAGAACCAGAATTACAAGTGGAGTCTGAAGATGTGACTGAATTCCCGCAATCTCATGATAAAACTTGAATGGATGATGAGTTGCTTCTTATGGATGAGCAAAGAAAACAGTTTTTGAGATGAAATCTATTCCTGGTGAAGACACTGGGAACATTGTTGAAGTGCTAACAAAGGATTTAGACTATTCCATAAACTTAGTTGATAAAGCAGCGGCCGGGTTTGAGAGGATTAACTTCAATTTTGAAAAAAGTTATACTGTGGGTGAAGTGCTGTCAAACAGCACGGCATGCTACAGAGAAATCTTTCACGAAAGGAAGAGTCGATTGATGCAGCAAACTCCATCGTTGTCTTATTTTAAGAAATTTCCACAGCCACCCCGACCTTCCGCACTCACCACCCTGCTCAGCCAATAGACATCAACACGAGAACAGACCCTCCCCCAGCAAAAAGATTACAACCTGCTGAGGCTCGGACGATAGTTATCATTTTTTAGCAATAAAGTATTTTTAAATTAAGGTATGTACATTGTTTTTTTGGACATAATGCTATTTTACACTCAATAGACCATGGTATAGTATAAACATAACTTCTATATGCACTAGAAACCAAAAATGGGCATGACTGGCTTTATTGCAATAAACCCTCAATAGCCCCAAGGAATGCCTGTATTTATGATAGGAACACTGAACATGAGGTCTCGAACAAGGTGCACCACTGAGTCCCAGATCTCATCCCCTCGCAGTCTCTCCAGGACTTACTTTCCCTCACTCTTTCCTCTGCTCTGTCAGTCGCATCAGCGACCCTGGAAAGACCCCCTTTCTCTGCTGCTTCCTCCCCAGACAGACCTGCCGCTGCAGAGATTCTGAGGCAAACAGCTCAAAGAATTCTGTTCCTCATGCCTCGCTCTGTTCTCGTTACCTGTGCTGGTCATACCCGCTTCACAACACTGTTGTGAGGATGATACAAACTGATACATCTACAGCCCTTAGAACAATGCCAGCATATAGTATATGCCGACTGTTTGCTATCATGGGTATTATCTTTCAAATTGCATTCATAATTGGAATAAGTAAGTGTGCAAATGATACAAAATTTTGTAGGATGTAAGTTTCTCTCAATCACCTTTCGCAGGTTTACCTCACGGGAAACACCGTTACCCACAGCCCAGGGCCCTCCCAGAAGTGCATATTCTACACTTACACCAGAAAATTGTGGGAGTGAAAATTTCTGCACCTAATGGCCTGCTGAGCACAGTATTCTTCCTCGTGATTTTTTTCCACTTAATACTTATTTTGAAGATGTTTCAATGTCAATACCAAAGACTCACTGTGTCCTGTCTAATAGCTGCTACTAAATGAATGTGTCATGATAGATTTAAACATTTCTGAATATAGGTATTTAAGACTTTTTTTTCCTTTTAGCTTTCTATCATTTTTAAAAAATTCTGCAAGAGCCTGCATAGGTATGAATTTGTACATATGTGAATCCACCTGTGGATAGATGGCTAGAAGAGAAATTTCCAAGTCTAAGGACAGCTGGAATTTTATAATTAAATATCACAAACATGATATTAATATATTATCGATAAATAATGTTATCGATATGTTATTTTAAGTATTATAAACATACAATCATAAGTATAATTAAACATAACTTAATCAAATATGATTAAAATTTATAATAAATACTGCCAAATTTATCTTCAAAAAATGTACCAAGCGATAACTTCCATGCTGTGATTTTTATTGTGATGGTTTCTTTCTAATTTGGTCTTGAGGTCTCTCTGTCTAGAGTGGCGGTAAGCCAAGATAACCACCCCCTGGACCCTGACCAGCTGCGGAAGGTGAGAGTTAATTAGGTTTGGGAGCATGCGTCAGGTGAGACCCAATGAGCAAGTGAAACCAAAATGCATGAAACAGAAGAAATTTATTACTTACAGATCCCAGAATGGTTGGGGTGGGGGTGGGGGAACCGGAAGTCTGGAGGTGGCAGAAAGCCCAACCGGCAGGTGGGGAGGGGCGCCTGTGGGACTGTGCCTTTATTGAGTTCCTTGGCATTAATTATTCCTTAGGCTTTCCCAGGGTGGTGTGGGATTGCCTAACTTAAAGAAAACACAAGAGGGGAACTCATTTGCATGACTCAGGAACTGACCATTAGGTTTTATCATGGTCGGCAGCTGTGGAAGGGGTTGGCTTTGGGTCAGTGAGATGAGGAACAGGTGAGCTACATCACACACCGCCACGTGGGGAGGGGAAGTTTCAACTGGGCCAAAGGCCACTGGTATACCATGGTGGGGTTCAAACAACATCAAGCCTAAAAATGGATACCAAGGCAGCAACTGCCTTAAACAAGGCATGAAACTATAAGAATTTTAGAAGAAAACATTGGAAATACTTTTCTAGACATTGGCCTAGGCAAAGAATTTATGAAGAAGACCCCAAATGCAATCACAGCAACAACAAAAATAAATAAATGGGATCTGATCAAATTAAAAAGCTTCTGCACAGCCAAAGAAACTATCGCGAGAGCAAACAGACGACCTACAGAATGGGGGAAAATTTTTGCACGCTACACATCCGATAAAGGGCTGATAACTAGAATCTATTTAGAACTCAGGAAAATCAGCAAGAAAAAAATCAAACAACCCTATCAAAAAGTGAGAAAAGGACATGAACAAAAATTTTTCAAAAGAAGACAGAATAATGGCCAAGAAACATGAAAAAATGCTCAACATCTCTAATCATCAGGGTAATGCAAATCGAAACCGCAGTGAGATACCACTTATCTCCAGTGAGAATGACCTTTATCAAAAAGTCCCAAAACAATAAATGTTGGCATGGATGCAGAGAGATAGGAACACTCATACACTGCTGGTGGGCCTGCAAACTAGTGCAACCTCTGAAAAGCAATATGAAGATACCTTAAAGAGATACAAGTAGAACTATAATTTGATCCAGCAATCCCATTACTGGGCATCTACCCAAAGGAAAAAAATACATTCTATAAAAAAGACATCTACACTAGAATGTTTACAGCAGCACAATTCACAATTGCAAAGATGTGGAAACAACCCAAGTGTCCATCAATACATGAGTGGATTAATAAAATGTGGTATATGTATACCATGGAGTACTATTCAGCTATAAGAAACAACGATGATATAGCACCTCTTGTATTCTCCTGGATAGAGCTGGAACCCATTCTACTAAGTGAAGTATCCCAAGAATGGAAAAATAAGCACCACACGTACTCACCAGCAAATTGGTTTCACTGATCAACACCTAAGTGCACATATAAGAATAACATTTATTGGGTGTCGGGCAGGTGGAAGTGGGGAGGAGGGGATGGGTATGTGCATACATAATAAGTGCAATGCGCACCATCTGGGGGATGGACACATTTGAAGCTCTGAATTGGGGGGAAGGGGGACTAAGGGCAACATATGTAACCTAAACATCTGTACCTCAATAATATGCTGAAATAAAAAAAAAAATCCTAAAAAAACCAAAAAAAACAAAACAAAAATTCTGGCAAGGCTGAGGGGAGTCTTTACCTTCTAAGTCACTGCTGCCTACCTACCTGCCCACTTAAGTATTTCTTAATTCCTCCTGTCTAGGCAACAGAGAAGTTCTTTAAGGTTCACAGGTCTAAGTCACTACGGGGTGACTATACTGAAGAACTCTGATTTGCCCAAAGATAGATAGATACCTCCATAGGGGAAGGGAAACGTAGGTTTCTCAGCCCAGCCACCTAGAAACCTAGAGCAAGGGGCTCTAAATTTCAAAGAAGGAAATTTTTCTTATTCAAATTAACATAAATCAACCACACTGACCTTGATATACATGACCTTAATTAAGAACTAAATTGGAATTTAAACATTTGAATGCTGCACTAGCATAACAGAAATTAGAGCCAAATGTGGAAACTGAAACAATGAGAAAGATAAAGGGGGCTTAGAACCAGGAAATACACTGATGTAATGGAAACAAGCCAGTCAGAAGTCAGCACCAGGGAGCCAGAGGGAGGCAAACTGTCACTGCTGGCATGTTTTAATCTGCTGGGAAGACAATGAGGGGTGTATTTAGGAACAAGGGTGGAGATGGTATGGTCTACCAGACAGATAACTCCTTGCCAGGCAGATTACAATACAGTTTGAATGGAAATTTCCTTTTAAGAGTGTAAACTCTTTGTAGTTCTACACTTAAAAAATGAGACTCTCTCTCCGTTCGATTTCTCACACAGGTCTCCCAATCCGAGATATGTGGGAGTGGAGAAAAAGGCTAGACAAAAGCAGTCCTTTCTGTGCTGTCCAATATGGTAGCCACTAGCCATATGCGGTTACTGAGTGTTTGAAATACGGCTAATGAGACTAAGGAACTGAATTTTAAGTTTTATTTAGTTTTAATTCAAGTTAAATTTAAATTTAGAAATGGACACTGTTTTTCAGTTATTGGAAAGATGATATGCGTGTTTGGAACAACTTGGGTATGGGAATCTACTTTAACTATAAGGTTTAATCTAAATACAGGTCAAGCGTTGTCCATGAAATTTCAGTGTCCAAGCTGAGATGTGCTGTAAATATAAAATGTACACTAGATTTCCAAGACTTTGTATTTAAAAAAAAGAGTGCAAAATATCTTATTAATAATTAGTTGTATTAATTATAGTCAGCCTTTCATATCTGTGAGCTCTGCATCTATAGATTTAACCAACTGTGGTTGGTTAAAATATTCAGAAATATAAATGGGTCAAAAATATTCAGAAAAATAAATGAAAAACAATGCAACAAAACATAATACAAATAAAAAACCAATACAGTATAACAACTATTTTCACAGCATTTACATCGTATTAGGTAGATGATTTAACGTACATGGGAGGATGTGCATAGGTTATGGGCAAATACCAGATCATTTTATATAAAAGAATTGAGCACACACAGGATTTGGTATCCTAGGAGAGTCCTGGAACCAATTCTCCACAAATACCAAGGGACAACAGTATATGTTGAGATAATACGTGTATTTTTTGAGACAGAGTCTCGCTGTCGCCAGAGCTAGAATGCAGTGGCATCATCATAGCTCACTGCAACCTCAAACTCCTGACCTCAAGCGATCCCCCTGCCTCAGCCTCCCAATGTGCTAGGATTACAGGCATGAGCCACTGTGCCCAGCCTGAAATAATATTTTGAATATATTGGGCTAAATACAATATATAGCTAAAATTAATTTCATGTTTTCTCTTACTTTTTTAATGTGGCTACTAGAAAACTTAAAATTACATGTGAGGCTTACATTTGAGGTTCGCATTACATTTTTATTGGACAGTGCTGCTCCAGATTCTGGAGGGTCTACATACCACTTTTTTTTTTTTTAAGAAATATTATAGCCTGTATATACATATTTTGGTTCCTTTGTCAAAATCATACTAGGGTACACCATCTGAAAAGCCCAAGGACAGTCTGTCGTACTTGATTAAACTCTCTCAATAAATTAAAATTTGGCATTTGGTTTGCAAATTTGCCTCAGATTAGTTCATTGATGTCAATCAGCCAGCATGTGATCATTTCTAAAGTGAAAATGACCTTGAAATTCCAGATCAAAGAAACTGACCGAGGGCACAAACCCTGAAACAAAACACAGTGACCTCTAATCTGCGTCCATGGCATCCTTTGTATTTATGCATCACCAGAATTCAAGTATTTGAGAATAAATATCATGTCCTTTTAGTCTTCTTTTACATGACCCAAAAAAGAAACCATATAAAAAGAAACAGTGCCATATAATTTTAATATATATATTCTGAAGAAGAAACTACTTTAAATACCCTCCGAACATGAATCAAATATACGGCAAATGACAAATCTATTTATACTTACATATATACAAATTTATGCATATAAGTTTATCAGTTAAAAAGTTCCCTTAAGATTGTGACCTAAAAAGTGGAAAAGCTTTGACCTAAACCATATGGACTGACAACTAAGCCTGTCATTACCACTACATACACCCTAGGATCTTACACCACTCCCTACTCCCCAAAATTGTATTCAAACATGAACAGCATCCACGCTCACTCCATTCGAATGAGACAAGAGATAGCTAACACCTCCCATTTTCAGCGCTGGGTAATTGATCACTCACAGATAAGTTAAATAGCACATTCGAGGTTCAACATTTGCTAAAAAAACCCAGTTATTTCCACTCAGACCCTGAACTGTCGTCATTCTGGAAGCTGCCACCAGATGCATAGGGTGCTTGTTAATGGGGCAGTAAGCTCCTGCCAGAGCATCTCTTCAAGGTCCAAAGTTTCACACAATTTGGTAAACTGTGCTTTCTTCCCCCTATAAATCAGAACTTAATATAGCAGTATAATTCATTAACAGATCTTTAATTACTACCTCTGCTCTATGAACTAAAATACATAATCTGATATAATACTTAATGTGAAGATAGGTATTTGTATTTATGTATCTTTTTCCACTAAATTGCACTATTTTAAATCTCCACCCAATTTAAATCTGGGTTTATTCCAGAGTCTAGTTGGAATTCTTCCTGGCTTAATTCTGAATTGTAAATTCTCCAACATGTTTCAGGTCTTCAGAGCAGCACAAGAGCTCCTCATATCATTTTCCTGACTTAATCTACTCTTTCTTCTCCCATTTTTGGCTTCACATAGCATCCAGGGTCTCTACTCCTGCTTCCCATGGCTTGCCTCTGTTCCACTGCCCACTCTGGGCTCCCATTCCCAAGCACAGAGAACCATAGATGCTGCTGCCTTGCTTTCCCCTCTCTGTGGTCTTGCTCCAATCAGGGATACATTCCTATGGCAACCAACACACACCACCCCTCACTCCCCTTCCCTGAAAGTTCCCTATTTGCGTGGCAGATGTTTGGCGAGGACACTGAATTACTTTCACTCGCCTAGCAACTACTGTTCCAGCCCCTCTAACGGGTTGGCGCCCCCCACCCCGAGCCCCACTTATCTTCTAAAACACACTTGAGTCGGCTGGCTGTGGAAAGGGCAGCTGCCAAGGCAGCCTCACTGGTGCTGGCCTGGAGCACACACAGCAATTGGGCAAAATGAAGCTTCCTCTGCCCCAAGGTTGGAAAAAAAAAAAAAAACTGTCCACGGGCTCAAGGCAATGGCCTGAGAGTGGACAGCTCTGAGGGGCTCACCCTGGACTAACGCCAGTGGAACTTTAGTTCTCAAAGAGTCTCAGATCTCCATTCCCTCAGCTATAAGAAAAGTCAAATTATCAACAGCTGCCTCCATTCAGACAACCAGGTTTATCTATCCGTAGTGTTGTGTGCCTTCAGAACCTCCTGTTTTTATTTAACAGGCTGGCAACCAGATATTTTAACTTACAGATTGTTCTTTATTTGTTTGGGTTATTTTGGTATCAGAAACCAACACGGTCACAAAGGACTGCTGCCGCCGTCCATATTCTTCCCCTCTCAGTGAATTCTAAAGAAATACTTAAAGTGTCTATAATCTAATATGGATGCCCTAAAATGAAATACTTCCTCTGAAAATCCACATAGGTGGAGAAGCTCAAACAATAACCAGTTTATGGAGCTCTCAGGGTACTCTGGTAGGATTCCAGGCTCGCCTGGGGCCCTTTTAGAACCGAAGCGAACAGTGGGCTCCTGCTCCTAAAAGCAACCAGTGAGATAATCAAGCCAGGTCCCGGAGGAAAACAAAAGCTCCTGGGTAAGCATTTCTACTAGCTGTGGCTAGCTGTCGTCTTCCACAAGGAAAGCAAAGGCCCTGCTGCAAAAGGGAAGAATTGCCAATTTAGTCCAGGAATACAACCAGAAGCAGACATGGGTGGACACCATTCATCTTTTATGAGACAACTATGTCCTCCTGGTGGGGTGCATAAGACTCACTTTCCTATCCTTGCAACTTTTGAATTTCTTCTAAAAAGACACTTCTTATTCACTTTCATGGCTCTTCAAGGACAAGGACAATTTTTGATTGCCAGTTCCTATTTCAACAATGACACATCTAAGTGCTCAGTAAGTATTTGCTGAAATGAACCTTAGAACAGTAGCAACTAAAAATGCCAATTAAAATAAGATACTATTTTCACCTTTTATTCTTATAAACTAAAACTTTTGTCAAGGATGTTGACAAGGATGTGGAGAAATATGACATTCTGATACACTGCGAATAGAAGTATAAATTAGTGCAGTCATTTTGCAGGACAATTTGGTAGCATTTAGTGATGCTAAAAATGTACTTTTTCACCAGTAATTTCCTTGCTTTTAATGTATCCTACAAATATATTTACAAAAATGCAAAAAGCTATGTCCAGGGATGTTTATTGCAGCATTGTTAGCAACACGATAAAACTAGAAAAACCTAAATGTTGATAAACAGAAGGTAAGTTAAATTATGGCAGGCCAACACAATGGAATACTATTTAGCCATTAAAAATGAGGTGGATATATATGTACTGATATGGGCAGATATCCAAGATATATTGCTAAGAAAATATATTACTTGATAGAATCCACACATGTATAAGCAGATGTGCATTATGTATGCCTATGTATGTATATGTGTGCTTGTATTAGAACATTTCTGGAAGGATTTGCAAAACTTAACCATGGTTACCTTTCAGGAATGATATTTAGAAATGAGACAATAGGAAGGAAGACTTATTTGCACTTTATATCTTTTTAAATTGTTGGTTAATTTTTAAAACAAGGAATGTACTACTCACACTTTAATTCATAATTGTATTTTGTATTATTAATTAAAAAAAGACAGCAGGTTATTTTTACCATTCAGATATCCCTGTGTAACTAATACAGGGGTCTCTAAAATCACCCACAGCTCTAATAGCAAGTGAGAAACTACAGCAGTGGAAGCAGCAGCTCACATAAATTGTGTATGAAGCTTGTACTTTTGATGTGTTGGACACGGTAAATATATTAAATCTTATTAGAAATTATGATACCATATTAGGGCTGAATAAATTAAGATTAAAAAATGCAGAAAAGCACGAATACTCATTATAATATACAACGAATAAGCCAAAATAAACACCTTTTCCTAATGCTTGAGTTTTTCTTTTTTTCTTTTTGGAGGTGGAGGGAGCAGAGAAATAACTCCTGCTGCTAAATTAGAAATCATAAGCCCCAGAAGCTCTGTACATACATAAAAAGAAAAAACCAATAAACTGGATCCAAGAATTCTAAATGATATTTAATCAAAGAGAAAGAGAGAAAGCAGAAAATGTGTCTTTTGGGGTGGATTACTTAACCTGCAGAGAGGGACAGCTGAAGAGGAATGTCCCTTAGTCACAGTCAACTCAATAACCATGCTATAGAATTAATTTTTTTTCAACTCCCAAAGGGTAGAAAGAATATTCCATTTAAAAAACAGAGCATTAAAGGTTCATTTCCACATTATTTCCAGTCTCCCAAATATTCCTAATTTTTTCTTACAAACTCTAGGGAAAAAAACTTCCCTTGGTACTCATTATAAAAGCCCAGAATGCTCATGACATTGACATTTTAACTGTCTATTGTTCTCTTAACTCCAGGAAATCTCTGAAAGCCAGACATAATGATGTTGTGATGGTTTTCACTAACAAGAAGTGAAGTTTCCTGTCAAAAGTGTTCTCTCCATTTTCATTATATGTAAAACAAGATGCTTCCATGAAGACCTTCATAGACAGATGAGCTTCTTTGAGACCGTGAAAATGTACTACAAAGGATGAAAGAATGAATCAAAATGACAGATAAATTTGTGGGAGTTTTTCCCTTTTAGCCATAGCAAACCGTGACTTATTGCCCAATTAGTACTGCTTCTTTGGTCGTAGACCTGGCTTTTTGCTCTAGAGTTGTCAAGGGCAAATTCTAGGTGTTAATTCAACAAAAGAGCTCAAAATAAATTGGGAGTTGGTCCTTATTTGGAATACTCCAGATCCTATGACTGAAACGTGTTATACCACTCCTCCAATAACTGTTTAAGGTTCCCAAGACTCCAGATCTCCCATGCAGATGGAGAGGCCCACATCTTTAGTGTGGATCTACAGGTCAGACAAGCAGAAAGGCGGCAGCATGTTTCCTGAGGAAGAGTCCTGGACCAAGATTCAGAACCCCTGGGCCCAAGTGCTGTGCAATCCTTAATCTGCAGAGCCATCCAAAGCAGGAACCCATGCTTATTTGTCTCATTTCTCCCATATGAACAAATGGGGACAGATGTATCAGATCAAGTGTGATAACATATTGACACAGTTCTAAAATATGGGATGCCATAAAGACCTTACTATTAGCAAGAGTTTGTCTTTTTGAAATTGTTATACAAACATATTCTCATGTGACTCAGTTCCCTTACCTGTAAAATGGGAATAATAGCAACATTCACTTCATGGATGCTGTGAGGATTAGAGAACATACGATATAGTGCTCTTATTAGTGTGCCTGGCATAGACAGAGCAAATACTCAAAAGTATTAGCTGTTACCTTTGCTACAAAGAGCTATTTTATTTACTTCAAACTGTGGATCCCTAGTGCTAGAGAGACTCTAGATGTGATGAAATTCTAACATAAAGTGAAAAATTAGACACGAAGGTAAGCAGTGATCAGCTATGCCCACAGTACCCACCTTGCTGTAACCAGTGGCCCCATCAAGCATAAAGCAATGACCACAGGAGGACGGCTGGGATGGGACTTGGGCCAAGCACACAGCAATTTGCAATACAGTAAGAATCAAAGACTATAAACTGTGCCAATCTCTTTTAAAGGCTAAGTGGCTTAAACACTAAATGTGAGAGATACAGGGGCAAGAATTTCCTCTATTTTCTAGGCCTGGTTGGCCCATAGTATGTATCCTCCCAAATATTTGAAAGATGAGTGGGTGGATGGATGGGATGAACACAGGTAGTGCTTTCAATACAATCAATCCTCTTTCAGAGTTCCTATAATATGGACTTTTGATATCAAAAGATAGTCTATATGAAAGACAAAGGAAAATCCAAAAGATGTACACACATGCCTTACCTCATTAAGTGTACAGTGTTCACTATATCTCAAGCATGCTATAGAATTTGTTTTATGAATAAAGTTTAGTTTATGCAGTTATAGTAATTTAACCAAGTTTTTAGGGGAAGAAGTTGGCCTCGATCTTGGACCGAAACCCAGCCATAGTGGAGATAACTAATTACATACTTCTCTAGTTGGTTTCGTATAGGCAATTCTTCTGTGCATCCAAACATCAGCGATGCTATGTAAGTGTCAGGACATTTTAATCTTAAGAAACCAAAGGAAAATTGAAAATCTTGTTCAAAAGAATGTAATTGTACCAGATGACACCCAAGGGATTTAGGGGCATGTGATTATAATTAGAATAATGCTTTACAACAAATTTATACTGATGGAAGATATGTGTGACAATATTGAATTATGGAAAAGTTTTTAAAAAATAGAGTTTTATTAGAGTAATTCAAATTAAATGCTAATAAAATATCACCAAGTAGAAATCCTCCTAGGACTACTTTAATGACTAGAACTACTCATAATCAGTACATAGTTAGGATGCAAATAGATGCAAGTAAGGCATTTCAAAACAGCCCTTCCTCTCAAGCAGGCTAATGTTTCCTAGCAAACTTACTTACACTACTCATTTGCTCTGTGGGTCCTTGTTTCATAGATAAAACAAAGTAAACCTCAAATTTACCCTGGAGAAATTATTAAGAACTACAAATTAATGGGGTATCAATGAACAGCATTACTGAAGAGAGAATCAGGGTTCTGTCCAATGCAGCCAACTACATCTGGATTTATTTTTAAACGAGTGTTTACACTCCACTGTTCATCCAAGTGATCACAAAAGGCGCGGTCTTTGCATACAAAGCAGGGAAGAATTGCTGAATGAAGTCAGTGTGCTGAATGCGGTGGGAGGGTGGGTGGAGGGGAATGTCTGCTCATTTTCCCTCCTCTTTTTGCTGTGTTATTTTTCCCCCCTCCTATCTGGTATTCTGTGATACACTCTGACAGCTTGTTCAAACTGAGGAGCTTAAGAAAGATGCACCTGACAACCTCTTAGATTCAGGAAAAGCACATGTGGAAACGTTTTCCAGCCTGCGTACAATCAGATCTCAGTGATTGGAGCCAGTACATTTTCAAAGCACATCAGGGGCTGCGAAGAATGTTGACAAACGTTACCTCATTTGATATAACCACCTGTGACATAGGGAAGGCAGATGTCTTCATTTACAGGTAAGAGAAGTTAATGACATGATCAAGGTCACACTGATAGAGCCCAGCATCAACTCCAGCCTTCCTGCTCTCGGCCTGCGGTGATGGCCCCACACCACAGGCCTGAGTAAATGACAAGGCTTTTTCATACACCCTACAGTAAATTGACAACCCGCTGGCATCAGATCCATTAATGTCTGTGGGAAGCAGAATCCTGGCTAGGAGAACCACTGGCGGTTCAGCTTTCGGCCTCGCTGTGATTTCACAGGGGACTTAGCAGGTTCTGAGACAGCAATTTTTCAGATGTCAAGTACAGTGTTATCTCCATCTGCTCCTCTACCAGTGAAGAATAGTTTGGGGCAACACCCCAGGTAAATGATCTATTTTGAATTCTTATTTCTTAGTAAATCTGAGATGTTCATTGCGGAGTAGGGTGGCTAGGCTTATAAGAATAAATGAGAGGCAACTATTTAATAGAAAGTATTTTTCAAACACAAAACTTAATACAAATGCTTACATTACTTTTAAAACTTTGGATATTTCCCTTCCTGGAAAGAACGATTGCATTTAAAGGCTTATGGCACTCTACAACTATATGCATTAACATGGGAGAGATGAGTTTTTCACTGGAGACATAGCAAACATCTGAAAGATCAATTTAGGTTTCGGGAAATCAAAGGATTGGAAAGTCTTAAGACGGTCTTGTGATTATATCACTGAGTAGTTCCCACACCAGATGGGCATGAAAATTTCGAAGGAGGGCGTTATACTAATCAGGGTATGGGAACTACTGATCAACCAACCCCAGGAAGCCAGACAACCCAGAGTAAGTAGTCAGAGGGCTGTGAAGTCCATGCTACTCCTTCTCCCAGAGAGGCTTAATAATAAACTCTAAAGAAGGGCAGTTTTAAAATAGCTTCCTCCCTTTCTGGCTTTATGTCAGAAAGTCCACTACAGGACTCTGTGGATTGGAGAGATGCAAACCTTACATATGTGCTGATTACTCCAAAGAGCAACTGGAATTGTTCAAGAGAAAAAAAGCAGCCAGCAATGGGGGCTTCAAAAACATTTAGAGAATGACTGATACCTCTGATATTTTTCCAGTGCACCCAATCCAACCACACGAATATTCACATAGCATTTATTATGTACAAGGCATCGGTGGCTCCTGTCTTCTGACATTGGATTTAGAATAAAACATGACAACTTAGCCACAAGCAAACAAATACAGACATACAGACAAACACACACCTTAGCAAATGCAGTACAAGGGAACCTGCAAGGTTAGCAATGATTACCGTGGCAACAATAGCCAATGGCGCTCTGTGACTTTTGGCTCCTAGTTGCAATGATCTCAGTCTCCCTTGGGAGGTTTCTGTTGGCTTTTGTAAGGGGCCCAGATAGACTTGCTGTCTTCCATTGGGCAGTTCTGTTTTTTGTCTCTGGCAGAAAGGAATGCACTCTTTATTAAGGGGTGTTCACAGTCCAGATAGAAAACAGAGAATAAAGGTTCAGAACTCTCTTGCTCACTGATTGACTTGCTTTTGAAAAGTCATCAGAAACTCTTCAACTGTAGCCTATCAAAGCCACTAGGTCATTCACATGGGATGGTTTCCTGGTATAGTAGTTCAAGTTTCAACCTCACTTGTTCTGTTGGGGAACCAACATTTGTTTGATGCTGTGCTATATTCTTAAATATCAGTCTGTAAAACGGTCTGAATACACTTAAATGATTTCCAGCATACCAAGTCAAAATGAGTACTATTTGAATTAAATGCAAATAAATCAAAATACAGATATATTTTCCTTTAAATGCACTAGTATCTCATAGTTGACATCAAGAGGCTTAGCAAGGTATGTTTTGGGTTATGCTGAACCCAAGTCAGTTTATAATTTGATAAATTTGACTACCTGGTATTCACCCTGAGGGGAGAGTGTCTTTGAATTGGAAGGCATCTTAGAGATAACTTAGGCTATCTTGACAGCCAGGGTACAAAAAGAGCACATGTAGTATGATCCCCATTTATATAAATACATGTGCATATTTATATGTATATTTATATATTCATATAAACATGCATACATATAGACACATACACATATAAAATACTAGAACTATATGTTGATGTTTTAACACTTAGTAAAATGAGAATTATAGATAATTTTATTTTTTTCTGATATATATTCTAATTTTTTAGGAGGTTGAGTTAATCATCACCCTCAGTTTATGATACATTATCTTCATTGGTTCTTGCAAGATTCTCTCTGGCTTTCTTGGTTCCCACTTCTCCCCGTCATCCCTCATACAATCCTCATACAACCATTCTCATGGGTTTAACAGGTATTTCTTTTGTGTGTGCTTTTTGTGTGCATGTATTTTAACTTGCAAAAAAATGTTTCTGTACTGTGTCTCATTGTTTTTCTTGCTATTTTCACTCAGCGCTATGCCCTTAAGATCCATCCATGTTGATAAATGTTCATAGAATTGCTTCTAATTGCTGCACAGTACTGTTTCTGTTCCTTCACCAAATTTTAAATATCTATTTCTTAGTGAAGGGCACCCAGGTTACCTCCGGCTATCTCTTACCACAATAAATTTGTGTGAATATCTTCTGCCCTATTATGGTGTGATAGACACGCATACTCCAAAGAGACTTTCATGTATCTCTAAGAGTGTAACTGCTGGGTCATGGAGATGTGTGTGGCCCTATTTCAAACAAGTGGTTCCAAACAGCTCTTCAAAGAGATACCATCAGTTTACACTCCTACTACCAATGCATGAGGGTCCCTACAGTCCCAGAAACACTTGATATAATTGAGTGCTCTAAAATGCTACACTATATTATTAATTTAATTTGTATTTCTCTCATTACTAGTGATTTGGAGCTTCCCGCTCCCCCTCACCCCCCCGTCAATGCTTGATGGCCTTTTGAGTTTCCTCCTCTGTAAACTGCCTATTCAAATCCTTTGCCCAAATTTTCTACAAATAACATGTATTGCTTTCAGAATAATCCCCCGTCCCCATTGGAATCAGTTGAATAAGACAAACAACAAGAAAAACCCACACATGAGAACAGATGGCAATGAATCTATCCTCTGAAAATGGCAATGACTCTAGAATCAACAGTGAATTTGAGAATTGCACAACAACAATAGTAGGGATAGCAACAACCAATGACGTTATGTGAAATATACTTGCTATAGCACCTGGCATATAGTAGATGTTCATTAAACACCACTTCCCTTCTCCCCCCATCTTCTAAGCTTATCACAGCAAATCTATGAAAAAGGAAAAACATGTATTATTTTTCTCTTTAATGTATAACAAAACTGCCGGGAGGGATGCCTTTTCTTGCCTGATTAGTGAGAGAGGCTAAACTGTTGCTAATTCCTCCCTTTCTTTTTACTAGGAGTGTAAGCTTGGAAGCAGAGAGCCTGGCTTTGCATCCCAGCTCCTCAACTTATTAGCTGTTCAGCTTTAAGAAATAAAGTCATCTCTTTGAATCTCAGTTTCCTTCCATAAAATGGGGTAATGATGATGGTATTTTCCACATGGGGTTGTAGCAAGGATTAAAAGATTCCTGGAATCCATGCAGAATAGTGCTTGACAACTAGTAAGCGCTCAGCGAGTTTTAGCTGCTGTTAATATATGCAGCTTGTGTTTGGGGTGTGGGAATTGTACTAAATTGACACTGTCAACAGTTTTTTATGAACACCTTCCAATCACATGATTTTTATAATTCATTTTGAAAGGTTAAATGCTACACAACAGCTATATGAATCCTTAATATCTTAAATATTGTATTTAATTCTAAACATTTTTCATCATCCATTTTTCCCCAATTTTTTTTAAGAAAAATTTTGAAGAGATAAACATCATTTGCCTGAAATTTTCTGGGGTGTTTTGTCCTGTGTCCTCCCATCTCTAGTACCACGTCTGAGGACGTCACTGACTACATAAAACAAAGCTGTCAGGAAACTGACCTCCACACAAAGTAGGCTTGCACTTTTCTCCTCCTTGTACAAGGATTATTCCTGTTCATATTTCTATGAGAGGATATCGGCCAAAGAAATACAGCAACTGGTGGTAACTATGGCCGGAATACAAGCAATCTTTTTTCTCTGCTGTGAAAACTAAAGTACAATGGAGGTGGCAGGCAGGGGGATCACGTCAGGCAGGTGTGACAAATGCTGGGGTAGAGGAGAGCAGCCACACAAGGGCTGTGGGGAATCTTAACTAAGTGGTCAAACTTGTTGAGTTACAAAAATCAATACTATGCTGCAAAGGGAACAGCTAGGAATCCTCATGCTTGTGTACTTGTTAAGTTACATTATAACCAGCCAGCATCTCCTAGTCACTGTTGCTTCTGTGGGCCTCACTCTCCGTATGTAAAGATGAGGCGTGGGACAAAATATTCTTTACTCGTTTCCTCCTATCCCTAAATTCTAAGGTTTTATAATTGATCACTAAATCTGGATTTTAAAAAAATCCTATATGCTTATATTGATACTACCACATTTATCTTAGTGATGTAATTTGTTATTTTATACCATCCTAGAAGTCATATAATTGGTGCAGTGCTCATCTCTTTGCAACCTGAATGCACACATGAGAATCTAGCTGCCAAATCTAATTAGAAGGTAAGGATTCCACCTGTTGAAAATAGCCAGGTACTCCCTCCTAGGACATCACTTAATGCTTTTTCTAGACATGCTCCCTTGGAAATGTAGGCTGAAAGATATAGAGCTATTTTTTTCTCCATGTGTATTTTCTCTTTTTCCCAAAGTGTAGCTAAAAAGGGCAGAACATTCAGAGCGCCCCAGAATTCAACATTCTGCATGCAGGATCTGCTGAGAATGTCTAGTATACATAGCCATATCCTGAAGTCAACAAGATCCTGGGAATTACCTTGAGACCTGGAACAAATGAATATATATATATATGTGTGTGTGTGTGTGTGTACACACACACACACACACACACACACACTTCATTAAACAATACAGAAACAACCAATTCAACAGTTGCTTCCTCAATCAAGGAAAATAATCAGTGAGAAAATGAACATCCGGCCTTGGGTGACTCAGCCCCCACTTGTCTCAGCTCAAGGACAGGGGTGGGGTATGAACATGCCATCTTGACAAGGCCATTTTGATACATGGAATTATTTTTTATGTGGCCTAAAAACTAACATTTGTTTGTCTTGTGGGTTTGGGAGGGGGACTTTGTTATTTTGTTTTTTAATATTTTATAAATTTTATAAGAGGTAGGATATAAATATGTATAAAAGTTATCTTCATATGGCTCCTCACCTCATAGATGGTCATCAGGTATTAAAAAAAGGGTGGGGGCAGGTTCCACTCATCCTATGAGAATTGACTTGTAAAGTCAATTCTGCTAAATTCTGCTATAATGTTTGTTGTGAAAACACAAATTTGTTTCAATGCAATTGATATGTTGAGGAACACTTCAAGTATAATGCAAATGTTGTTATGAGTGATTTCATCCATGAGAAACACTAAGGGAATGAAGAAAACCAAACCCTGCTGAACCAAAGCAGGTGCACATGCCTCTAACACCTACCAGCTACCTAGTTCACTGACAGTTATGAGCCCCTCTTCCATAACTGTGGTTACGACCCTCCTTCCAATTTCAGAAAATCCTCTTTCCATCACTTCACAATAACTCACAAGCTGTAATTTTCCAATGCCTATTTCCACAAGCAAAGTTAAGGGTTTTTTTTTTTTTTAAGGAAAAGTGCCATACTTCTTTTAGTATTTATGTATTCCTTAACCATTTAACCATGTTAACAGTGTTACCATTTTTATTAGGTTTCTTTTTAACTGATATTTTAAATGTTATGCTGCTAATCTCATTTTCCCCATAAATCCTGTGGTTTTTGTTGCACAATTTTGCATAGCATGGTGACAGGAACACTTACATTGCTTTATAGCAGAACTGACCATATCTTTCTGCAACTTAAATTATGATTTCTCCCTTAAGGCTGCAATGGTCATATTAATTTACTATCAATTGATAAACAGATTTGGCTGCTTAATCATGGACCCAGTTCTGCTTCCAACTGGAATATGCAGGTGCTATACAGCTCTGATTGTTATAGGCCCCTAAGTACATTAATATTGCTTGATTAGTCATTGTAAGTTGGGGTTGAGGGAAGAGGGAAGAATACTTGACTCATGTGATGATCCTTATTCTTAGGCCAAGATGGCACAGGATTTCTAATAATCTTTCTAGTATTCCTTATACATGTTATTAAATACCAAAATTTATTATAACAGCATAAACTGCATAACTGAGCCCCCTTAGAAGCTACTGAGTTGTCACAATTTTTAACAAATACCTTTATTATGTTGTGCTAAAGGTTATACATATTCACAAAACATGAGTGAGAGGAAAGGTAAAAAAAAATCATCTAACCAGGAAGCAGATTCAGGGATGGGGTAAGATTCATTGACACATTCTGCCATAGTATTTGGTAGTTAAAAACAAAAACGAGCGATTTTATATTTTCCCAGAGTCATTTTGTTCCAGGGGGTATCTGCAACTACCATATTCCTCTTCTTATTGCCGTTTCTCCTGCAATCCAGCTCCTTGATTCACTATAGCCTTCAACAACAGATGCCAAAATGTGTCTTTGTTTTTTGGGTTTTTTTCCCCCAGTGGAAAAAAGATCTGTTTCCTTTAGGAAAGGAAAAAGAAAAAAACTGCATTGCTATTAATGTGGACAAAGTATATATAAATCCTCACTGCAGAATATACTTTCAAAGCCCTCAGGGCTTGTTCTTGTTTTCCAGCAGATGAATGTCAATACAGACCTGCCACCTGTCTCCCCTTCCCAGAACTATGTAATGCCCTGATCTCTTCCTTTATGGAGAGGCAGTAGGTGGAGGCAAGGTAAGCAGAGGCACTTTCGACCCCATTTGCTGATGACAGTAATGGGTACAGCTGAAACCCAGTATAAGTTCTTAGCCACAAAACACATTTTCTTAGACTTAATGTAAGATATCATGGAAAATCCAGCTTGTGGATGGATGAACAGTACCTGTGTGAATGTGTTTACTATACTTGGGGGTCTATATGTACTCCTTGCCCTGTTTCTAACTGCTTTAGGGCAGCATACAAAGATGCATATTATATAACATGATAAATACAGGTAAAATATTAAAAACGAAGCAAAGAAGTGTGTGTGCATATATATTCATATATGTGAATACACACATACTATATCGAAGTCTCTAATTAAAGCGAGTCTTCATAATGAGGTGAGAGGGTGGTGAAAATCCTCAGTTCAAAAAGAATTCAGGAAAAAGAAACTTAAGTCAAGAAAGATCAGGCACTGAAGCCAGAGTCCTCGGTTCCAGTATCAGCTCTGCCATTTACTTCCTGGGCAAGTGATTTAAATCCTGAGTTTCAATTCCTCATAGACAGTTCCTCACAGATGCTGGACCAGCAGCATCAATATCACCTGGGAACTTGTTAAAATGCACCTCATTGGGCCCTACTGCACATTACCGAATCAGAAGCTCTGGGAGTGTGGGCAAAACAAATAGATTTTAACTGACCTTCCAGCAGAGTCTAATGCACACGGAAGTTCAAAAACCACAGCCTTAGGAGACAGTTTTGCTTCAGTAGTTTCAGCAGTTTTGTATCTGTTTCAAGTATAAGTTTGGAAAAGGTTTGATTGAGTTGAAGACTCTGGGTATTCCTCTGGCCCTGTGGCGTGACCTAGATTAGCAATGGCTTCTTACCACCCTCTGACTACGTGAGAGCAAGATGCAGGTCACCCAGCAACTTGACACTTCCTCAGTCCATCACAGGTCATGGTCCATTCCTGATCCACCTAGAAATGTCACACGCCTTTCAGATGGAATTGAAGAAGTCGTGGACGGAAAGCAATGGAGGATGTAATCCTCTCAGAATGAAAGGAGTGTAGAAAAAGAAGGAAAATAACCTATCAGAGTGTGTAAACAAGGTCTCCAGTGGAAGGACTGATGTAGAACTACTCCCTTCACAGAGCCAGCACCAGCTCCTGATTTCTCCTAAGCCGTGGCTGTGTGCTCAGACAGGACAAGCTGCTGCACCTGGTGACTACCTCCCCTCCCTCCCCACCCACACACTCAGGTGCAACCCTGGAAGCACCTGAGTTTGATTTTATGTAGCTCTCTCCATATCTAGGCCCCTTAACTTTCTTCACTTTTACTTCTCTGCTGGCTCATCTGATTGCAGTTTCACCAATCCTCTGAGGGAAGGAAACAAACTAGGCAAAATAATCAGGTTTGGTAAGGAAGAGATGAAATTACAGCGGAAGCTAAAATAGTGAATTTGTGATTACTTAGTGGATTTCAGTTATCCTGTAAGGGTTCTGTAAGGGTCTCTGTCTATACTTATCAATCTTGAAAAAGAAATTTATAATCACTACAAATCACAATTCCAAGTACCCTATTATGTACTAATGTTGCACCAAAACTAAGGTTACAATGATTAGGCAGGAGGCTATATCCCTGCAAGGTGTTAAGAAGATGCTATAAAGTATGATACTTGATTACAATTGCAATTATTAAACAGAATATAAAACACACTGAACAATATCCATGGCATAGACTCGCTTACTTATGCACCATTAATGCATGCAATGGCAGGCTTTCTAATTTTTTCCACCATACCTTTATGAGTTTTAGAAATTAAATAATTCTTACAATTACAAAGGAATACTCATCTTACACAAAAACCTTGAGAAACAAATGGATATTTATTGCATCTAATAACAGTGCATAAAATTTCCAAGGAACATCTTTGGTTGTAATATTTGTCCTACTCCCTTTAGAAATAGTCAGCTTATCACTTTAAACTCTCCCCAGAGATATTTGGTACCTTAATTTTGATGAAGATTTTCTATAAGAGGAATCACAAGCCACGGAATGTTGTAATTATATTGAAACTTAGGAAGCACCCAACCCTTCCTCACTTCATGGGCAAAAAACCTGTGACCCAGGAGAATCCAATGACTTGCCCAGTGTCACACAGCTAGTTAGGGGACAGTGAGAACTAACACTTTCATCTCCGGACTCTCCAACATACTATTCTTTCCACTATATTGTTCTGTCTCTGCACTCCAAACAAAGCCAACAAAGCATGACAGTCTCTGAGGTCACTTGCAGGACCAAGTGTACCCATGACATAGAAAGGTTATCTTCAGAGATACAGTTTCTATAGCAGATCTATCAGTCTGGACAAAGTTCAAGCAAAATCCAAAGATATGAGGACACTTTAGACCACCTCCTTTAAACCTGAATTTCATTTCACTTAAAAGCATTCACTCCACCCAGCTCATGCTCCTGAAAAGACTGTGGTTTAGAGGCCATGGCTATTCAGTGACAAGGTTCAGGTAGACCCTTAAGGTTCCAAGCCTTAAGGGTCTCAGAGACTCAGAATGCATCATCGACTCCTCCCAGGTATCCCAGCAAATCATAAGCAATCACTCTTTTAGCAACTGAGATCAAGGTCTTGCTAGCAATTAAAGCCCCTTTGTAATGTGACTCTACTAGAAGGCTGGAGAACAGAGATTCCAGATCAGAGTTTTCCTACCATACACTTTTTCCTGCTACATCCATGCTTGGCTGAAATCTAATCATCACATACTTATACACCATATACACTTCATCCTAGTGGTAACCCACAGATTTGCCCCTGCCATACTCTTGGAACAAGCCATTTTATCTTTCAGAGGCTCATGCTAGTCTTGTAGGAATGCTAAAAGAAAGAAGATCTCCACTCATTAAAAGAAAAAGAAAATACGATTCCCAGGACGGCAATGAAAGGCAGATACATATTTTAAGATTTTTAGATTCGAAAAAAAAAAAAATGAGGCAGAAGTATTTGGAGGGTATTTAATTCCTTAGTGACTGCTCTCCAGGCCCAAATGACATGGAATTCAGTTAATTTGTAAATACTCCACATGTGAGACTTTCTAATACTGTATTTTTCTAAGCACTCTACTGTGTAAAACCTTTCAGTGCTCCCTTATGCCTATAGAATAAAAAATACGGTTTTTAGACCAGCAGGAAAGTTTTTTACAATGTGTGCAACACCATTTAAATATGATTCATTACTTACTCTTTAAAAGCTCATGCTATATTAGCTATCTATTACTGTGAAACAAATTAGCCCAAAATTTAGTGGCTTAAAACAACAATAAAAAAAAAAAACAATGAATATTGATTATCTCACATATTCTCTGTGGGTCAGGAATCTGACAGCAGTTTAACAGGGTGGTTGTAGCTCAGGGTCTCCCATCGGGGTGCAGTCGGGTGTCATCCAGGACTGTAATCATTTGAAGGTTTGACTGAAACTGGAAGAGTTGCTTCCAAGATGGCTCTCACACAGCCTTGCCACGTGGACTTCCCCTAAAGGAATGCTCGAGTGTCCTCACAACATGGGAGCTGTTTTCCCTCAGAGCAAGAGGTCCAATAAAGCAACCTGCAAGCTGCAATGTCGATTATGACCTATCCTCAGAATCACACATCATTATTTCTGCAATATCCTATTGGTTATGCAGGCTAGTCCTATTCAATTTCAGAAGTAGCTACACAAAGATGTGAATACCAGTAGCTGAGGACCGGGAAGCCATCTTGGAGGCTAGCTACTATACATTCTACACTAGCCTGCTTCACTGCCTTTGTTCATGCAGTTCTCTCTGCCTATCTTAACAATAGTATTATAATAATATACAATAGTATTATATCTAGAGTTGGTAAAACTGGATTCAATCTCAGTCGATGATTGCAATCTGATTTCAAGCACGTCTGTTAGCCTTAGCTCCCACATCCATAACATAAATATTATAATTCCCACCACAGAAAGTAACTGAGTACTAAACGAAATCTGTTACATGAATTATGTTGCAGATTGTGAATATATAAAACTATTTCTCGAAAACCACCTGTTCTTCAAAGCCTTTCTGCATGTCATTTTTTGAAGCTTCAACCTCTCAATTAGAAGTCCCAGCCTCTTTTTCTGGGCTCTGACACTACTATGTGTACTCCCACATAGCTTTCTCATATTCTGCATTCCTTATAAGTATTTATTTAAACGGCATTCACCTCTACTAGGTTATAAATTCCATGATAGCAGAATCTCCCACAGCACTATCTACAGAATAGTTAATAAATGTTTGATTAACTGAACTGGCATGCTACTAGAAGGTCCTTTAACTGCCACCCAACAGAGACATGGGAGCCTTTTGGTGCATACTGCCCATGAGGTACACATGTTGTAACAGAGAAAATGATTGATTTTAATTCTAGATGTCAAAAGCATCGTGATGCCTATGGTAGATAAAATAGTTTGACATTTTTAAAAGCTCTTGGGTTCAAAAGCTGAGGTTCTAGCACAGGTAATGGTTTTTGAGGAATACATGCCTAACCAGTTTATCCCTCTACTTGCAGAGGAGAGAAAGTCATGGGAGGTTTGTGTAAGAGTGTGACAGGCAGAATTCTAAAGATATGCACATGTGTGTGTGCACATACTCCAAGTTTCCTGTCCCTTGGTTGTTCAATCAACCAGTTACCTAGGTACTATTGTGAAGGAACTTTGCAGATAGAATGAAGGTTACTAATGAGTTGACATTAACACAGGGAAATTCTCTGGGTGGGTTCAATGTAATCACCTGAGTTCTTAAAAGCAGAAGAGGAAGGGAAGAAGAATTAGAGAAATGAATTGGAAGAGGAAGGCAAGAAAAATGAGGCAGAGGGGGAGGTTGGAGAGATTCACAACATGAGGATTCAACCTGACATAGCTGGCTTTGCAGATGGAGGAAGGGAGCCACAAGCCAAGGAATGAGGGTAGCCTTTGGCAGCTGAGAACGACCCTGTGCCGACAGCCAGGGACTTCAGTCCCACAAAGGCAAGAAACTGGATTCTGACAGCCACCTGTTGAGCTTGGAAGCAGGCCTTGGTTTTGACCTTGTGAAACCTAAGACAGGATGTCAACAGAGTGAAGCTGGGCTTCTGATCTACAGAACTGTGAGATAACAAATTTATGGTGTTTTGTGCTGCTAAATTTGGTAACTTGTTATGGCAGCAATAGAAAACTAACACAAAGAATAACGGTTATATGCTGCTGTGGGCTTCTGAGAAGGAAACAGAGCCCTTCTCTTCCATCCACACTCTAAGCCAAGCCCAGGTGGGTAGGGGATGAATCCTCAGGTAACAAGCTCCAGGTAAGTTTAGGCAGATGCCTGGGAAATCCCGGAAAGCAGCAGCTCTGAGAGAAGCTCAGCACCCAGTAGGGTCCTGAGAGGTGGAGGGGCCACGGCTGCACAGGGTGAGCATGGAAATGAGTGGAGGTCATCTTACAGGTCCTGGGGTCTCCTGTGATGTGCCAGCCACAGAACATTGGGAATTTCCCCCAAAGTGGCAGAAGTGGGGCAGGTGGACCAGGCTTTAGGAAACCAAAAGGACCTGTAGGACCTTGATGGAGCCCAAGAGGCAGAGGAGGGATGAAAACTTTCATCTGCACACTCAGCAGGGCCAAAGACCACAGAGAACCCTTCATCTGAACATAAATGTCATGGATATCAGAGTAACACCCACTTCCCAGAAGTTCACCCTTAGGAAGGAGGCAAAAGGAAAGAATCCCAAATCAACTGAATATTTAATCAAGGTGGAGATTAAGATAAAACACTGAAAGTCAATGAATTTATCATAAATTGGCAAGATTTAGTTTTCTACCATCGGTGGAGATGGAGGCTCAAGGGGTGAGAAAAATTCAGTTCTAGACAAATAAGGCTTTATTTTGCATACGCAAGTCTGTGACTGTAACTGCCAGAGTTAGATAACATTTACTGAGCAGTTATGTGCCAGGAGCCATACTTTACATGCATTCTATAATTTAATATTCTTAATAACCCCCTGAATCTTTTGTTATCATTATCCCATTTTACAGGCAGAAAAATCAAGGCTAAGAGAAGAAAACATCCCAGAATATTACAGCTAGCAAATGGTAGGTTCCAGAATCAAATAATTACCCACTAGCACTTTCTCCATGAATTCTTTGCAATGAGTGCATGACATGAATGATAATATTTATAGAATCATTTTATGAATCCTTCTGTGATTATACTATTAATATGGATCACTTTTATGGACTCTTTGGTTTCACAATAGCAACTGCAACATATTTGGAAGGCATACTGTGTGCCAAGCAGTTCTAAGAGGTTCTCATGAATCACCTCAAACTTATGACTTCTTGCATTTTATACATGAGAAAAGTGAGGACCTGACTTGCCTAAGGGCATACAGCAAGAGGCAGGGCCTACATCTGAACTCAGGCACTGCGACTCCAGTCTTCATGCTGTTAACCACGAGGCTACCCAATCTCCCCCTACCCTGCGTCACCCTTAGGACTTAGAAGTCAAGAAATGGTGCCCTGGCTGCTCGAGACCCAGAACAGAGATTCTGACCAGGAGCATGGAGGATGTTTATGGAAGAACACTGTCCCTCATGACGAGTATGCTCATTAAGATTTAGCTGTCCCTGAAGTGATCTAACATTTTTTAACCCTATCTCATTTCTTTTTAAGACATATCATCAATCCAGTAACAGGTAGTGAGAAAAGGAACACATTTACTATAATTCAATTCTAATTTCAGGAACAGTAAATGTCTTAGAATATGAGAGATTTATATTTTCAGATTATACCATTTGCTAAAGAAATTCAAGTTCATTTATTCAATACTTTGTAAGAGCCAAGACTGTTTTACATACTAGGGAATTAGAGATAAAGGACATGGCCTCTGGCATCACTGGGCTCACAGTCTAATCTAGGGACACTTTAAGCAAGTAAATTACAATAAACACTTTAATAGAGAAAAAGCATGTAGCATTAAGTGAGCATACAGAAGAACAGCTAGCTGGAAGGGGAGGAGCTGTGAAAGAGAACTTCATGGAGAAAGTCATGATGCTAGAGTTCACTCTGCAAGGATCTCAGAGCAAGCAGTAGGCTAAAGATACAGGAGAGACCACAACATATTTAAGGGGCTATAAACACAACAGAAACGCCTTTCACTGACCTCCCTTGAACTAACTCCTGAAATACTCTCCATTCCTGAAAGACATGCTCACTGGTACCCATGCCAAGCCAATTGCTCTCAGCCTAGAGGCTTCTCTACAGTATGTAGGGGACCTATGCTTCCCCTAGTTGAGGGACATGCTTGCCAAGAGTCACTTATGTTAGTTCCCAACATACTTAATACCAGTAGTGCTTGGTATTGTAATTATGCATTTTAATTATTGTTATAGAAACCAATGAAATATGAGTGTAAACCAAAGAGTTATTGTTTCAATGAAAACTAGGTTGAATACTTTAGACTCAAAAAGACTAGCTGCCATAAAGTTACTGTCATATTAGGAGATAGCCATACAATACATCATAAGAACCTAGAAGAATTCTGCCCTTGTGTTCACTCTGCTTGAAAGACTCCCAAACTAGAACTCACAAGTGACATCTTATGGGTGTGGTTACACAAGAAAAATGATTCAGGACTTCAAGGGGTGGAACCACATTCAAGGAAAGGGTCTTGTCCTTACATCAAAAGATTGGTGAGCAATATCCTGCTACATGTTATAGGTTAAAATATTTTAAGACATGAATCAGTTTTTATGTTGTACTATTTTAACCAATTTTTTTTTAATTAAAATATCATGCCTCAGATCAGAGGGCTTCTATCATAATTTAACAGGACTGAAGCCCAGTCTGCAGGTGAGCAAGTATCTCCAAATGAGGCTGAAGAGGTCAGAACTGCTCAGATCTCCAAATTTCTGCATACGTGCTAAGATGTGCGGGTTCATCCAAAGACCACAGAGGAGCCCCTGAAGTGATAAGACTCCTATGTGTAAAAGATCATGTCAGAAACATGCAGAATGCTGTGGAGAAAGTCAAGACTAGAAGCTACTGAAGTAAACTAGTGAAAAAATGATGAGACTTTAACTGAAGCTGGGATGTGAAAGAAACAATTTATAGCGCAAGTGCCTAGTGTAAACAGCACCTGGTGAGCTGGTTAAGACAACAGGAGCTCTCACTGTGCTCTTCTGGGGGACAATCTGGCAGGATGTTTCAAAAATCCTTAAAACTGTAGGTGCCTTTCACCCAGATATTCCATTTTTAGGCATTGTCTGTAATAAAGCAACTAGAAAATTTCACATAAATTTTTACATACAAGGCTCTTATTGCTCCATTATGCATTCATATAAGAGCAAAAACTAGGAGATAACCTTAAATGTCCAAAAATTAGGCACAGAGAAATTATGGTGTATCTAGATAAGGGGTATTTCACATGTGTATGTGACAATGAAGAAAATGTTCTTAATTTAGGTAATAAAAACAATATGATTTCCATTTTGAAAATCAAAAATTATACACACAACTGGGTACAGATATATGGATGTAAACATGCAAATCAAAGCTTGAGAAGCTATTCATAGTCATTATGATTGACAGCAATTATCTCTGTGATTTAGGGTTATAGATTTTTTTCTTTACTGTGCTCAACAATATTTTCTACAATTAACATATTACTTCTATCAGAAAAGAATTATTAGAAAAAATTGCTTCCAGGTTTCCGATTTGATGAAATTGATGATGGAATCAAAGTCTCAATGCTTATTTCAAGTTGGAAAAAGTACTCTTTTGGAGGTACTCAAAAAACCCTTCACTCTTGACCATTTTTGGATTTAGATCATGTATCCTATTGCAAATATGTATCCAGTCTGTACCATTCTCATTTTTGTACTAGAGCCTCACAAAGCAGGCCCTCTCTTTCCTTGATTTACTGGGCCTTTCTAAGATTGAATCAAACTGAAACCAGAAGGCAGAGGTATATTTGCCATTGCACTGCTATTTCTTTATAAAGTGATGGAGGAGCGTACTGCAGCATGTGCGTATACCGTAATGGGTATGACGATGCACATCTCTCTTTACTAACAGAGCTAGTCCTGAACAGTAATAGTAAACCACATTTCTATGTCTCTCTGGATAATTATTAAACCAATCCAAACTACAAAGGAATTCTACATTGAAGTCTCATGTTCAGATAGAACAATAGTAGTAGTCAACATAATAGATACTAATAACATCATAATGGGTAATTTTAAAACAACCCTCTCAGTGCCACCTATATGCATATGTAATTACTAGCTAGAAAAGCAAAGTGACAAAAACTGGAGATGACAGACATTTCCATTTTATCATGAGGAAGAACATAATAAATTTACAAGGGAGTTTATAATTTACAAAGTGGCTTTGCATATGTTATTAGCTCATTTAGCTCTTACAATGAAGATATTATCACGCCATTTTTCAGGTGAAAACTCTCTAAAGTCTACAGTATTTTCTAATTTTATCCTTTCAAATGCCACCACTATTATTTTTCTAGTTCTTTCAAAAATGACAGGTTGTGAAGGGTAGGTGGTCATGAACATGCAGAGAGTCTGCTACTGAAAATCAACTCATAGGCTTGGTAAAAGTGCTCAGGTTAGGTTATTATCAACAACTCCTTTGTGCCTGTACTTACAGCATAGAACCACAATAAATACATTCTGGAATCACCACAGGAAGAACATTAAAATATTAGAAAATGGTTGTGTTTTCACCACCAGAAGTCTAAACCATGAGAAATTTAATTCTTTTACTTTTTGACTACTCCTTAAATCTTAAGTATACTTGGAATGCATTAACCACCAAGGAACATTAAGGTTTTTCTTTGAATAAAAGATGTTTAAATTGATTCTTTAAATACCAAACACCACAGATACAGAGCTATTAACCTCAAGTGACTGCTTTTATAAACACACTGCATTCTGGAGACAGATCAAAGACTATTCCCTACACCCACAGTGACCCTCTACATAACTTCAGTAATATCATTAGGAATGACCAGTTCAACCAAGTTTTAGCATACCCCTCCTCCATGCAAGGGGGCTCACAGAGGGGAAAAAAAGGAGGAGATACTTGTGGTACAAACACAGACAACTGGCTCTCTTCCACCAAGACACCTACACACTTCCTCTTGGGGCCAACTGTTAAAGGTAAGTTTTGTCCTAGTTTCTTGGCTGCCATATTTTCAAACCTCCATTCTCTCATCACAAGTCATTTATTCAGTGTCAGTTCACTCATGATACTCTGCTGGGCATGACAACAAATTATTCAGATATACTTGGTCTTCTAGAATATGAGAAATATAATTCACAGAAAACTCTACAGTGACTGAAATAAAGGAGCAAACACACACAAAACAAGGCTTTCAGAATTTGCATTTTTCTTTACCATCTGTCATCTTATAGGAAAGGCACAGTGCACAGTGGTAGGTGAGACGGAGCCACCAGAATTGTGTTTGGGTGAGGTGAGGCTTTTCAGCATATAATCCGAAGAGAAAAGAAAGCCCATGTGGTTCATTAGTAGAGACATCCTAAGAGTCCCCCTTGACTCCATGTCTCATTCAAAAATACCACCACTCCATCCTCAAGAGTGAATATAAGCGAGCCTTTGAACACTGCCTCACTGTGCTCCAGGAAGATTCTATGAAAGATGTTAAGACAACGATGAAACAATCTTCATTTTTTGGGAGACCCTCAGTCTTCCTTTTTGAGTGTAGCTTAGGTTCATGACCAAGACAGCAAAAGTTAAAACACTGCAGTTGAGTGGAAAGAATATTTGCAAGGCAGCAGAGTGATGGTAACTGACTGTCAGATTTGCCACAATTAAGTATTCTATGGAGAATTTTTGTTTTGTATAGTAAATTAAAAGTTAATACATGTAACTCAGACCAGCTTTCTACACAGGCTGAGAGGCTGTCACCTCATGGTAGATAGAACTTCCTGTCCCTGACTACATACATCCACATATTCTATAACTCTCTTCTAGCCAATTATCTGAAAGGTAAACCATGAAAGAGCTATGTTTTTGAATGTGCTATTAAGATACAAATTTCTTTTTGAGCAGCAACATACCAGATTATGAGCCATTAATAACCTCTTCATTAATTAATCATAAATTAAGTTAGTTGTCTAAAAAAGACCTAAGGGAATAATGAGAAAAACAGCATTTATTTATTGAGGGTCTACTACTTAACGGCATAGTACAAAGTGGGAATACGATGAATTAACTCACTAACTCCCTCATTCATTTGTTCATTCATTTACTCATTCAACAGAGATACCAGACATTGGGATACAAATTATGCCCTCAGAGGGACTACGATCAGTGGAAATAATATTTGTATCTACAAAAAAGTAACAAATTCCCTGCATTTAAAAAACAGGACAAGTGCTATGGAAGTTAGTAGGTAAAAGAAATTAAGGCTGGATGAGGGATCGATGTGGCTCACAGAGAAGGCATTTAACCTGGGTGTTGAAGGATAGTTAGAATCTGAACATGACAAGTGTGAGAGCTGGCTGAGGAACTGTCACAAAACTGCTAACCTACTGGTGGAAGGGGTCAGGTCAGCAGAAGCAACAGGAGTCTACTGGGCGCCAGACACTGGCGGGTGGGAGTGGAAGGAGGGAGAATAAATGATGAGGTGTGCAGAAAGGGAGAAGGGAATTCCACAAGCAAATGGTATTTCTTGCTTTACCAGTGTGCCCAGGGCCAGGCCTGGATTTATTTACTTTTCAGGCCTTACTCTTCTGATGTCTATACAACAGCAAGCTCCTGAGACCTTGTTAACTACCCACGCGCCTGCTTCACATATCGACACCCCAACTGTCATCACTGAGGTTATAAATGCAAATGACAGGTCCTGGGTGGCCAAGGGTTGACTTCTCAGGATAAAATGAAACCAGCAGAAAAAAAGTCACAGCCATCCACTAAGACATCACTTGAGTTTTCAGTGAACTAAAAGCATTCTACTTACAGCAAGATTTCCAATTCAGAAAGATATGCTGTCTTAACGGTAACATGAAATGTCAGGAACAGCCTAAAAATGTTTTAAAGCAATATTAAACGTTGGGCCTTCTGTCCATCTCTGCTCCTATCAGAATTAAGTTTCTTCCACCAAATTATGTTCATTTTCCATAATTCCACACCACTCAGGGCAGTTCTGAGTAGACAGCTGTCTACAAATCACAAAATTAGAGAATGTTAACAAGTATCTCAGACATTATCTGATATGATGCCTCTATTTTCATGTAAGATGGAACTAGCTCTGAGAAATACAGTAACTTGGCCAAGATCATACACATTATAAAGATGGAGAACCAGTTTTAGAAGGCAGATTTCCCTCCAGACTTTGCTGGCTCACCTTGGGCCTGAGGGACAAGCCAGGTGGGAGGAGGCTCCTACTCCCCCTACCAAGAGTGCAGGGTGCCCATGGGTCCAGCTCCTTGCTTCAAATGGGACATACTGACTATAACCTATGATCATACCTTGTAAAACCATATCTTTTAAAAAAAAGGGTTAAAAATCAAAGTAACAATAATGGCCATTGAATCACAGTTATACAGTTTCAGAGGAATAAAAAATTCTAAAGTTCTAAAAAGTGAGCTTTATAATATTTCAGCACACTTTAAATTTCCCAACTAAAAATTATAAATTTCAAATTTGACCAAAACTTTTAAATATCACTTGGGTGAAAGAAGTGAGGGGAAAATATCAGCTGCAGTTATTAGACTCTGTAGTTTGGGAAACACTGGAGATGCTTCAGATCACTCTGGGTATGCCAACCAATCAATGTGGAAGAATATTCTAGAAATATGCCTTTTTCATAGCTGATTCCTTGTCAGTTTGGATCTGAAATGAAGTTGACTTATATGTATTAATTGTTTACAAATTCTAGTTTCAAATGATGGATTGTTTCCTCTCGGCTATCTCCTTCACCACCATTTCAACAGATTATCAGAGGAGAGTGCCTCAGTTCGGTTAGAAGAGGAAAAAGCTGTAGTCTTCCTCCCAAGGCATGCCTTGCAATTCTTGCAAGTATTACTGAATTCCCCATACTTTATAGACTCAGAATTTTATTAGACAGGGACAGACCACTGAAGGTTAGCAAGAACAAGTACTAAATAATGCATATTGTCAGAGAGGCTCAAAACAGTCATGACATATTCACGGTCTTTTGCTACCATGATAGTTTTTAGAAGCTTCTCAAATCAGAGAAGTATCAGTTCATTTTCTGCCCTAAGTCAAAGCCCAATCAAACTAGGCTGGGAGAGGTAATACTTTACATTTCTCTACTGTCTCTTCCAGCCTAGTTTTGTTAGGCTTTGCCTAAGGGCAGAAAAATGAACTTGGTGACTACTCAGTCTTCCTCAGGCCAAAGAATTTGAATAGGGAGCTGGTGGATAAGTAGAGAGCAGTATTTAACAAAAAATGCAAAGTTTTAAAGTATGACACTAATGAATTCATAAATTCATGTTAAGAAAAACTATTCTACCCATCAAATAGCTTTCTTAATGGCTTGCTAAACCATATTATGCACCACAATCAATAAATGTCAAGGGAAGAATTAATAAGGAACAGAAAGTTATGACAGACATGCATTAAGTAGACATAAAAGCCACTGCTGTAATCAACAAATCCATAAGAACGGCTGTCCCTGTGCCTGGTTTGTGGTTAGTTATAAAGTATGATTGCTCCATTATTCATGCTCATTGGGGGAGCCTATTTGTGAAGAGGATCACTTTCTGGAGTGCAGAGTAAGTCAGAATAATAATAAATATAAGTAACATATATGGAAAAGTTCAATTTCTCAGGTAATCAAAGAAGTAAAAATTAAGGTATGTTTTAACTATAAATCCAGAAAATAATTTTTTAACAACACTTAATGTTGGTAGAGAACATTGATACAGACACTTTCACATGCTTCTAGAGGAATTACAAACTGCAGTCAGCTTTTTGAAAGGATTCTAGCAATGCATAAAGTATATATTTAACCCAATAATTTTACTTACAGTAATTTCACCCTAAAAATTCAAAAATACTAGTCTAATGTGCAAAGACGATCATCACCATTGTTTTATAACAGTAAAAAACATCAGATAATCATTTAACAAAAGGGGGCCATAAATAAATTCTGGGGCCGCCACATAAAAGAATACTATTCAGTCATTAAAAATTCCTGTTCTCAAAGAATATTTAGTGATACGGCAAATTATAAAATGTTTGAAAACAGATTCAGTATGCGTGCTTAAGTAAAAAATGAATCATTACCTGAGAGGAGATCATTGTTTTCTAAAAATAGATATGATACATATCCACATATACAGTGTAATACCAATTTTATAAAATAAAAATTATATCCCTATATGCACATAAATTATATTGGAAAGAAACACTCCAAACTTTTAACCAGATTTCTCTAGATGCTGACTGCATGGGAGATTGCCTCATTCTTACAGTGCAACTTTGGAATTTCTTACAGACCAATATGAGAATGGTAGTACATTGAATTCTCAAGCTTTACTTGGCAATATATATCATTTCTTTATAGTGGTAGGGAATTACTTATTGATGCTTATGGAAGGCTTTATGCCAAACACATCCTGTCCACAGCTGAGATGGGAAGAAATTCTAATGGTACACGGACCTCAAGCCCCATATACTGGACCCCAATAAAACAGCAGCTATGCAATAGTTCCCTTTACAATTAAATGGCGGGGGGGAGACTCTCCTGAAGAATTGTTATATTTATCAAGCAACAATAATGACATCACTCCCTTAAAATGCAAGAGAGTTCAGAAATGCTCCCTGACAGCCTTTTGCCAGGCTCCAGGTATTTTATGTGAAGGACTTCAAGGAGCTTTTTGTTTTGATTTGCATTGTTTTGTAATGAGAAAGACTACAGATCTCATGGTGAGAATCCATATATATTTTTAATGATCTCTCTCTCTTCATTGTGTACTTGAGCATATGCCACTAGTTCTCCAGGGTTTCAGTAACACATGTCCACGACCCATTGGCCACCACCTTTCATCCCTACAGTGTTCTTCATCCTACTGGTCTCATTTTAATCTGCTACTTATGCTCAACCCCCACAACTGACAGAGTAAGAACTTGCCTCTAAATTCCATTAGTTGAGCCTTTCATTTTTGAGTAGTTTGATTCAGGAATTCTACATATTGAACACAAGCGAAACTGACATTTAATTGAACCTGGAACTTTTACCAAATGCTAGTATATAGCCAGCCAACAAATCCATTTGCAGTCTATTTAAGATAGTCAGACCTACCTTCAGCAGGTCAGTTTACAAATGAACAAGATGTTCAACCAGACCATTAGCATTTTTCCTAAGAGTCAGGAAACAAGAGACAGCTTGTGCCTTGGAACCATGTGGTCTGGTACAAATATGGGATTAAGGAAGGTGGGCATTCATTGAGCCATCCTCTCTCCTACTCCTGAACATCTTTCCTCTCCTTCCTTGTCAAATTCACTGCCAGTTCAGTCATTAGCCATATGAAGTAACAATTTATATTGGTGTCACCAGCCTCACCTGACCATAGAGCACCACAGGAGTCCATGAGGCACATTCAGATTAAAATGGACCAAAAAACAACTATCAAAAATGAATCAGTTTGCAGCAAAAAATATAATATTCACATTTTTTTAAAGAACAAAAAAAATAAACTTTACTTAAAAAACTCCACATTTAATGATATGCTAAAGTTATAGAAAAGCTACAGAACAAACTGATAGGTTGACTAGACAACTAACACCATTGCAATGGTGATCCTCCTATGCATCAACGTGCAGTGACCAGGTCCTCATGCACTGGATGACTGTTCATGTCATCTGTGGCCACGGCACAGCCAATCCCCATGACAGAGTAAGTTTGCTCATTGGTCCCACGCTACAATGCCAAGGGCTGTCATAATGCCACAGCTCTTGGAGTCATTTAGCAGGCAGCTATTCAAATGTCTATTATCAATCAGAAATGTCCTTAAAGAGTTATTAATGTCAATATTTATTCCAAGTCCAACATTCAAATATAGTATGAATATTATGTTTGGCACCATCGATCATTCAAAATCCTTCTTTGTGTGATGAACTGCTAGCACAGATCTATAAAAATGAAAATGAATTAGTTTAGGAGGGGAACACAGTGGCCTAAGCTTTGCAACTCAAAAGGGGCAGCCCCAGCAGCTATCTTCCCCACAACTACCCTTTTCAACATTGCTCTATTCATACTACTCCATCTACCCTTTTGGGGTTATCTTACATCACCTTCACTAGAACACTCTTTCTCATCTCCAAACCTCTTAGGCTGGCATTTATCATCACCTATGATCTATAACAAACCAACCCTTCTCAATTTATCCACGATTACTTCTTTGTCTCATCCTCTTTCCACTCCATCCTAACTCTCCTATTTAGTTCCCTCAAACACACCCTGTGCATTAGCTTTGCTCAGGCTTTGGTCTCCTCCTCCAAAGCCCTCTTCTCTGCTCTTATGACGTCTCCTATCCGTGAAGGTCCAACTCACGACCTTCATATTCCCCCACATCTGCAAGGCCTTTCCTGTCTTCTATCAGTCTCATACCCACACTGCCCATCCCAGTTCATTTCTGAGGCTCCTTGGCACTACTTGTTAACTGCTCTGGGCCTTGTCTAACAGGAACAATTCTAGAGGATTCATCCCACAGGGTCATCACATTTCAATAGGGCAGAACAAGAGAGATGAATGGGTGTGGGAAGGTAAGGTATAAAAGGAACTCCCAGAGGCAGTGTTCAGAACTCACCAAGGCTTCCTATCCAGTCCCAGAGACCTGGAGAATAGGGAGGAGTTGAAGGAGATACCCAGCAGAGTCACAGTGGAAGGGCACAGGGAGGAGTCCAAAGAAGAGGAAACCGGGCTGAGATACCTTCACCTCTGTTAGGACTGTGGCCAATGGCTGGTGACCACTTCCACCAGAAGTAGAGGTCCTAAAACTGTGTGTTCCTCCTCAGGGATTCCTGAATTTCCTTTTCAAGTGGGAGTTTAAGGTTTCTGGGACAAGTTCAGGATTTCTAAGCATCTGCATTTTTCCTAGTGATTTTGTGATTTAAAAAATACAAAGAAAGTCAGTCCTTCTGTGGCCACAGAAGGGGTAGAGGGAATCGTGTGGTTAATCCTAGCAATGCCCAAACCACGATGTAGTGGACAAGGTGTTCTACCTTCCGCTAAGAAGGTCTTTTGGTGAGTTTGAGCCAATGTTAATTTAGCCAAATGAAATATCATCTCCCATTCCTATTTCTGTCCCTGGCAGTATAGACAGCAGCGAAAGCAGGTCCTGTTCACCACAGAGTGTACATCTTCTAATGGAGGAAGATGGGCTTGTTTCACATGGATAGTGTCTAAAAGAATGTTCATCTTATAAAGTTCAATAAGCTCTTCAGTTTTTTTTTATTTAAGGATATTATGGGGATACAAACATTTTGGTTACATGTTATGACTTTGCCTCACCCAAGCCAGGATTGGAGGCATGCCCTTTCCCCCATACAATGCTCACCGAGTCCATTAGTTGTGAGTTTACCTACGACCATCCCCCCAACCCCAGTGAATATTACTACCCTGTGAGCACCTTAGTGTTGATCAGTTGGTGCCAATTTGATGGTGAGTATATGTGGGTTTTTATTCTTCCATTCTTGTCATACCTCACTTCGAAGGATGGGCTCAAGCTCTATCCAGGAAAATATAAGAGGTGCTAGATCACCATTGTTTTCTGTAACTGAGTAGTATTCCATTGTATACATATACCATATTTTATTAATCCATTCATGGATTGATGGGCACTTGGGTTGTTTCCACATCCTTGCAATAGAGAATTGTGCTGCCATAAACATTTGAGTGCAGATGTCTTTATTATAGAATATCTTTTGTTTGTATTTGTGTTACATTTTACAATAAAAAAGTTTGTAGAAATGAGAGGCAGACACATATCCTGCATGTGTAAGTAAATACAAGGAAGAAGGAATTCAATAA
>CAUYSK010045885.1:0-48977 GCA_963575035.1 Avahi laniger
TCATAAATCATCTGGAAAATGCAAATCCAAACCACAGTAATAGAGACCACTACACACCCATCAGAATAGCTAATACTAAAAAGACTGATAATTCCAAGTGAGGCAGAGGATGTGGAGCAACTGACACTTTCATACATTGTTGATGAAAGTGTAAAATGGTACAATCACTTTGGAGTTTGGCAGTTTCTTGTTTTGTTTTGTTGTGAGACAGGGTCTCGCTCTGTTGCCCGGGCTAGAGTGCCATGGGGTCAGCCTAGCTCACAATAACCTCAAACTCCTGGGCTCAAGCGATCCTCTTGCCTCAGTCTCCCAAGTAGCTGGGACTACAGGCATGTGCCACCATGCCCGGCTAATTTTTTCTGTATATTTTTAGTTTTCCAGCTACTTTATTTCTATTTTTAGTAGAGACAAGGTCTCACTCTTGCTCAGGCTGGTCTCGAACTCCTGACCTTGAGCGATCCACCCACCTCCGCCTCCCAGAGTGCTAGGATTATAGGCGTGAGCCACCGCTCCCGGCCAGGAAGAACTTTTAAACACAGTCATTGTCTGAAAGCAAATGAATCCTGCCAACCAGGTACAGTTTTCTTTGGTTGTGACCAACACTTCTATCTGCAAACGTTCTTCTAAAGTTGTCTCCATTGCTTTATATATGTGAAAATAATAAAAATGTTTTTTAAAATGTTTTAATAATTTATACTTTAACTTCTGTTGGTTTTTCTCCTCCTATTAATATGAATCTAAATGAAACCTTCTGCAGTCCTCAGAATTGAATGGAAAAGTCAGGATATAAGAATGTATGGAGTCTGTCCCCACATTATACTACAAGCTCTTAACGTATTAATGACTTTCTTTTCTTTCAGCAGAGCCCAAGGCAAAGGACCTTTCCAAGATACAACAGAGGTTCCTAAAGTATACTGGAAAATAGGGCAGGGACTGGCAAACTTTTTCTGCAAAAGGCTATGTAGTAAATATTCAGACTTTGAGGGTCATACACAGTTTCTGACACTTACTCTTCTTTGCTTTGCTTTCCAGCCTTCCTCACCCCACCCACAATGACACTATAAAAATGTAAAATTCATTCGTAGTTCATGACATTGCACAAAAACAGACCCTGGGCTGCATTTGGCCCAGGGATAGCAGCTTGAGTACCCTTGGCATAAAGGATTGCTTGTTCCTTAAGAGCGCGTTTGATTGTGTGTTGTGGTGTATGTGTGTCAGTAGGGAGCAGGGCAGAGGATTTAGATGGTGACCATTGAAAGCCTAGAAAACATTTTTTTTTTAGTTTGTAAAACATTCCAGTTTTTTGGTGTTCAATTTAGATCCCTTTAGGGACCTAAAAGTAGCCACTTTAAATCTTTTTTACAATAAAGCAGTCTATGAATGCACACATGTAAGTGAGGTGAAATGACATAATAATAACCCTCGTAATAGATGTAACTGTCTAGAAATATGTATAGATGAAAACAGATCCCTCTAATACCATAACCCAGCAAAAACAGCTATAATGTTATTTTATGTCAATTTGCTTCCAAACTTTTTCCCAGATATGTGTTCCTATTATATGTGCACATCTATATACATATGTGTTTACAATACATACATATGTAGAGGGCCATATATACATATAAAACTCAAATAATTTCATATCCATATTCATTTAATCTATTTTAAGCATCTTCTGATGTAATCATTGATTCTTTGAAAATATAATTTTATCTTACCGAAATATCATTATGTATTAATTTATTTTCTATTAATATTAGGTTATTTTCACTATGATATGTGACACTACAAAGACCGTCTTCAAAATTACGGTATTTCTGGGTACTTTTTAGAAAGTATTAATAGCAATTTTGTTCTCTTGAATGAGTACCAGAGATCTCACAGATACATAGCTGGAGAAAAGCATGAAACAATCGCATTAGAGTTTCTTGGAAATGGATGTTAATAAGGAAAGGGAGTCAAAAAGCTTGACTGCTTCGTAGTAGAAAGAAGTAAACAGCCTTCGAAAATTTACTATGTTTGTCTTACTCGACCAAATCTGCCAAGCTCTTCATGGCACTTTCTCACCCAGTTTATCTTTTCTGTCTCCGAATTCTTTCTTCCACTTGACTTCACCGCCCACTTCTTTTCTATGAGCCCCGTAGGCCTCTGCTACACATGTGGTGCGCTAAGAACCCATAACTCAAAGGCTAAGGGCTACTTTTTAAAGGAGTATTATCTGTTAGCAATTCAACCTAGAGCAGGCCACCAGTATCAGGTTACAGGGAAATAATGCTGATTGCAAATACAAAATTCAACTTAGTGAAAAAGGCATAGCATTTGCTTTTCTATTGTCCATGCCAGGTGAGTTAGTTTTGAGCTCCACAGATACGGAAACTTCTATTGACTGAAATAGCCAGGTGTGAAATGTTGGCAGTAAAAGTTTTGATGAAAAAATGCAAAATTTTAACTCATACCTGGTGTTTGTCATGGAAGCTCAAAAGATTTAAAAAAATTAAAGTTTATTATATATCATAACGAGTGCTGTGAAACATTAGCCTGATGCCTACAGCCATGACAGTGAAAGTATCTGAATTTGAAATATGTATAGTATTCACTTTATCTAACAAAGTTATACTTTGTCAGCAAAAAGTATACAAGGGAGAGTTCCCTTCATGCAGGGACAATAGGCTGACTGATAATATCCAAGGATCTAAAACATGTAGAACCTTCCCTAGGTGAGGATCCTCCAAGCTAATTTCATTTCCTGTCCACAAAAGCCGCTTTGCACAAAGACAATTTCTAGGTCCTTGGAGAACCTGGAGGGATAGGTGATCCCTTAAGCCAGAAGCCAATTCCAAATAAGCTTGCCATAATCTTCTTCCGCTCATTGTCTTCATGCCCATTTGCTTTACTAAGCAATTAGGGAGACATTGGTTAATACCGTTACAGGTGAGGAAACTGAGGTTCAAAGAGGGTATGTGACCTATCCAGGGTCCTACCCCTGACAAGTGGGGCAATTGGACTCTAGATCTCAGATTACTTGCAAAAAATCTTGCCATGTGGCAGAATGTGAAGAAGCTGGAACATTTCCCAGTCTGAAGACTATCCCTGATGTACGTGTCATGATATTGTACATTCTACTGCAGGAGCTGTGCTTTTGATTTAATCCCTTTTAATGATATGGAAGACATCAAGAATTTGTGGAATGCTGATGGTGGTACTTTTTATGTGCTGTCTCTAACTTTTATGGAAACTCTGCAAGGTAGAGATTCTTTTTTCCCAATCTATAGTTGACAACGTGTGGTTCAGAGCAGTTAAAAATAACTTGCCTGAGGTTCCACAGCTAGCAAAAGTACACCTGGTGCTCGAACCCAAGGCTCTGAGAGCAACTTTCACTTATCTGCCTAGGAATGACTGTTTAAAACATAAATTCCCCTGAAGGAGCAACACATTCACACTTTCCACAAAAATTGTTTAGCTAGCTGCAAATGCAAGGATAATTGGCCATAAAAGTTTGATGGCAGATGGAAAGAGAATTTCAGAAGTAAAAGCAACGGATATAAATTAACTGTCAAAATGATATAGCTTTGGGGCGTGTGTGTGCATTTTGGAGAGGGCGTTGGTGGCATTGCTGAGGGGCGTAAGAATAGTGTGGGCCCCAGGCAAGTTATGCAACCTGTTCTGCATCATATTTCCCTTATCTGTAGATACTATTAATCCCTATATTCCAGGGTTGTTGTGAAGAAGGGAACTGAAAAAGAAGGCTGTGGTGTGCCAAACATAAACTGCAGCTACCTCAGAATTTTGCCCACGGCCAGCCCTCTAGCTGAACGGAATCTATTTTTCTCTCTCTGCTGTATCTTTGCCACGAAAACAAAGCAAAACAGGCTGGGCACGGTGGTTTACGTCTATAATCCCAGCATGTGGGGACGCAAAGGCAGGAGGATCACTTGAGGCCAGGTGCTTGAGACCAGCCTGCGCAACCTGCGCAACCTAGTGAGACTTTGTTTCTATTAAAACAAAAAAGTGGGGGGCGGGGATGTGGGGCTGCAGTGAGCTATGAGCACTATGATTAAGCCACTGTACCCCAGCCTTGGCAACAAAGTCATACTTCATCTGAAAAAGAAAAAAGAAAGAAAGAAAGAAAGAAAAACAAAATTTAAAAACCTTCTCCTGGGCCCTATGATCTGAATGTTTATATTCCCTTAAAACTCATATGTTGAAATCCTGACCTCCAACGTGGTGGTGTTAGGAGATGGAGCCTTTGGAAAGTGATGGAGCCCTGAGGAATGGGCTTAGTGCCCATATGAAACAGGCTCCAGAGAGATCCGTCTGTGATGAAGCAGGCCCTTGCCAGACAGCGAATCTCCCAGCGCCTTGATCTTGGACTTCCCAGCCTCCAGAACTGTGAGAAGTAAATTTCCACTGTTTATAAGCTGCCAAGTCTCAGGTGTTTTGTTATGGCAGCTCAAACAGACTGAGACAATCCCAATTCCCTCTTCGCTACCAAGCCCTTTCTTTGCTCCTCTTAGCCAGGAAAGCTCCCCAAAGTTGTCTGTTCTCTCTGTCTCCAATTCTTCTCCTCCCGCTCTTAAACCAACTCCGGCCAGGCTTTCATCCCATAACTTCACTGAAACTGCAACTCGATCTCCAGGTTGTAAATCCAACGGCCAGTTCCCTGTCACCATCCTACTTGACCTATCAGTGACACAGCTGGTCACTCCCTTCCCCTTGACTGATTTTGTGTCTCAGTTTACAAAACACTCCATGCTCTTGGTTTTTCTCTTTTCCAACTGGTCATTCCTTTCTAATCTCTTTTGCTGATCTCTCCCCAGTGCTGAATCTTGGAGTGTCCAGGGCTTCAGTCATCTTTTTTCCTCTCTCTACTTACTCAATCCCATAATGATCTCATTAAAAGTCATGAATTTAAATGCCATTATATGCTGACAACTTCAACTATTCAGGTCCAGACCAGACCTTCTCCTAAGCTCCAGCCTCACATAGCCACCTGCCTACCGAGCATCTCCCCCTGGATGTCTAATTAGCATCTCAAGTTTGACATGTCTGAAACTAAAATTCCAATATCCACCCCCACCATCCCTGGCCAATCCCCAGAGATTGGATTTTCCTGTAGCTTTTTCCATGGCCACTTGTTCTTCAAGTTGCTCAAGCCAAAACCTTGGAGTCACCTTGACTCCTTGTCCTCTCATACCTCATATTCAAAAATTTTATCTTTAAGATACATCTGAGTCTATTTCCCACCCTCTCCTCTGCTGCCCCTCCCAGTTGGGCTCCCATCATCTCTCACCTAGATTGTCACTATAGCCTCCCAAATTCTACCCTTGATCCCTACATGAAAGCAGGAGTGATCGTTTAAAATGTGAGATGAGCACATTACTCTTTTTCTCAACCACTGAAGATGTCTTTTTGTTGCACAAAGAATAGAAGCCAAAGTCTGCAAAGTGGCCTACTAGGTTTAGCGTCAAATGGCCAGGTTCCTTCTTCGTCTGCATTTCCTTCTCTCTCCCGCTCCATTCTCGCCACACTGTCCTCCTTGCTGTTTTCGGAGGGCAGACACTCTCTGCCTCAGGGATTTTTCTCTGGCTGCTCCTTTGCCTGGGGCACTGTCCCCCAGTATCCATTTGGTGAACTTTCTTTCTCTTTCAGGTCTTCATACAAATGCCACCTTCTCAATGAGGACGACCTTGACAGACTGTCCTGTTAACTACTGCACACGCTTCCCAACCCACCATTGGTGCTCTCATTCCTCCCTAACGTGATCTTTCTTTCCCCATAGTGCTTACCGCCTTTTAAACATTCTGTACCATTTACTTACCAATTATGTTTGTTGTGTATTGTTTGCCTACATCCACTACAAGGTAGGCTCCTCACAGACAGGAATGTTTGAGCTGTTCAGTGACTGTTAAAAGTGCCTGGAATAGTATCTGTACATAGTAGGCACTGAATAGCTCTTTTTGAATAAATTGATGAATGAATTAATAAACTGCAAATGAACTGACTCTGATTCAAGAACATGTTAGAGTTATCTGTTCTACATCAGGCTGTGAGAACATTACGGGTGCTAAGCCAAGACTCTACCACCAACCAGTCCCTCACTCTAGTCCAAGGGAGAAGCATGAGTTTTCCAAAGAAAAGTTTAGCTTATCAATTGTAATGAAAATGTGTATTAGAAATCAAAAGAAGCCAGTTCAAGCCTCATCCCTAGAAACAGACTTTTTAAAAAAGTTAAGCAACCATGTGTGCACAATGTTTATAATATTTGAATTCAAATCTCGTTTACAAAAACAGTAATGATCTGAGATTCAGAATCCTGTGAAAAATTCCCCATTTCCCAAAGTAAATTCTGTGGAACCCCAACTCTCAGACACATTTAGTGAAATAGGTGTTCTTAGGTCAAATAAAATAATAAAATGACCCTGTGGGCTATTCATACTGACTCACAAGAACCAAATGTGTACATCTCTTCCCAACTCCACATTGCTGGAAATCTGCTGTGCTGGGAGTATTTACACCATGAAAATAGGCAATTGGCAATCAGCAAATGTTATGAATCAGGACTGTTATATCTGACTAGATTCAAATAAGATTTAAATAAGAGAGTCAGTTGTTAAACATTTACTAGCACACAGAAGCTACATTTGCATATTGAAATCTTCGAGATGTCTGTTGGGTAAAAAATTAATTTAACATTTTTTTTCCAGTCTTCACTAAATGTGCATAATGGTGAAATCCTTTTTTAAAAACATGTACAGTGGGACACATTAATACTCTAACAGAATATACTACTTTGTAAAATGCTACAATAGTGGAAATTGTATGGAATTTTTGAGTTTAAAAAACCTAGGTTATCAAATGTGTAATCCTGGGAAAAATATCCCTTGATGTGAAGTGAGGAAAAAATATCTAACTGGCAAAATTTTTGAAAGGCTTAAAATGAAACAAAGTATGTGGCAACTCCTGACACAGACTGGGCACTTAATAAATGCTCAGTTTTCTCTTCCCCATTCCCATCTCCCCAGTCTGGCTTTTGGAAAATGCAAAATGATACCAGAGACTTTCTGACTGCCAGGGTGGAAATTATCATTCAAAATCTTATTTCTCATCACATAGTCAGATATACAAATGCGTGATCAAGAACAAGAAATTTCTTATGTCAACATTTTGTCGTAATACCTTAAAAGATACTTATTCAAGTATCTGAAATAAGTTTTGATTTAAATTTTGATTTGTCACAAAATAGTTTGAGTGGTAATTTAAAAAAATAAATCTTGCTATAAAATTTCAGAGTTTTTGTTTTATTTGGGTTTTTTTTTTTTACATATTCTCTAGTCTCAATATTTTTCCTGATGAGTTTTCTTATACCCAAGAATCATGGAAACATCCTTGAATTCTATTTATTTGAAATGGTTTAGTCTATTCCAAATTACAAATTAGGGCTTTGGGTCCAGGAAGCTCCTATATGTGTGAATCGTCTTTAAGTCTGTAGGTATCTTTTTCTAGTAAACAAATTGTTCTCCACATACTGAGTGTATATTTCATGAGTAACTGTAAAATCTAATCAGCTAAAATAAGTTGGTGTCTTTTATTTATTATGAAGAATAAATGGTTAATTATAGAAGTTTCTAGGAAACTTTGCTTCCCAAACAGCGCCAATCCCAACTCAAGAAGTTGTTCTTTGCCAAAGTCAACTTGCTCTGTGGTAAATGGTATTGATCAAAACATCTTTCATCAGAATAATAAAGATATTCCAAATGATGTTTCAAAACCACAATAAAAAATGCTTTCTGTGTGCAAACTGGAGGCACAGCAGATCGTGCAAGGAAAAAAAGTCCTTTTTCTGAAACGGTATTTCCTGTGGGAATCTTAGGACAGTGTTGCTCAGGACATGCCATGTGATTTTCCATCGGCATCTCTCTGCAGACCCAGGGGAGGCTACGTGAACAGGAAAGTCATACGTTTGACTCCAAATGGAAGAACCCCCTTGGCACTATTAACAGAGCTTTTACAGACATGAGATTGGGGTAGAGATGTGCAGACAGTCCTAACTATCCACCGTAATCTAAAAGACCTTCCTTCTATGGCCTCCCCAATTGAAACATCAAATAGGAATCTTCAGAAACACAAAATGGTCAGCTCTAGCCGTTATGTGGGTTGCAAAGATTTTTCTTTCCTGTTATCTCCAGGAATGTATCTCTTTAGCATCTCTTCAATGTGTGTGTACATTTCTGCGAAGAGGAAATAAGCACATACAAGAGGAGCCATCGGCAAAGGGCCTTTCTGGAGCTCTAGGTGAACTTTATTACACTGCACTGATTTTGCCACGGCCAACATTCTTGCGGACTAAAACAGTCACTTCAAATTCCATTTAATTTGAAAGCAAAAGCCTTCACCAAGGAAAGATTATAACTGGAACATAGACCTTAATAAGCTACACAGCTAGCAACGGCAACAACAATAGTGAACCTGTTCTTTCTTCTATGCATTCTTGCTAGTATTTGTCAGTATGACCATTAAAACTCAATTTTATAGGAGGAAAAAAATATGTTTTCATTCCTTTCTTGGGTTTTGTTAGTGAAAAGGAAGCGTTTTCCATGTTGGGAACTGGTTATAGCTCTACCTTTTAAAGCTTTGTTAATACCATTTTCATATTTTAAATTGAATTTTCATCCACATTTCTCTTTTTGCACATTTGTTCAATATATAAATATGTTTTTGTGTATTTGCTTTTTAAAAAACTGACAAGTAAATATTGTATCTATTTATGGTATACAATATGATGTTTTAATATTCATATACATTGTGGAATGGCTAGATCAAGCTATTGAACATACGTGTCACCTCTCATACTTAGCATGTTTTTGTGTTGAGAGCACTTAAAATATACTCTCTTAACGATTTCTTTTTTTTTTTTTAACAATTTCAGGTATACAATATATTGTTATTAATTACAGTCACCAAGATGTCTAATAGATCTCTTGAATTTCCTCCCCCTAACTGAAATTTTGTGTTCTTTGACCAACGTCTCCCCAACCTTCTCACCCTAGCCTCCAGTAACCACCGTTTCGTCTCTGTTTCTGTGAGTTGGGCTTTTTTAGATTCCACATATAAGTGAGATCATATTGTATTTATCTTTCTGTATCTGGCTTATTTCACTTAACACAATATGTCATCCATATTGTCACAAATGACAGGATTTTCTTCCTTTTTATGGCTGAATAGTATTCCATTGTGTATGAATACATTTTCTTTATTCATTCATCTGTTGATAGACACTTACGTTGATTTCATAGCATAGCTATCGTGAATAATGCTGCAATGAGCATGAGAATGCAGGTATCTTCAACATACTGGTTTCATATCCTTTGCATACATACCCAACAGAAGAAGTGTTGGATCATATGATAGTTCTATTTTTAATTTTTGGAGGAAACTTCATACGTTTCCCATAATTTATCTCATTAATTCATATTCCCACTGACAGTGTACAAGGGTTCCCTTTTCTCCACATCCTCAACGATGTTGTTATCTTTTGTCTTTTTGGTAGTAGCCATTCTAACAGATGTTAGGTGATATCTCATTGTGGTTTTAATTGCATTTCCCTGATTATTAGTGATATTCATCATTTTAAATTTTCATCTATATTTCTTATAAATTTATGCATGTTCTTTTTAAAATAAGCTGACCCTTTATTTACTGAATATATGAATTTGTACAGAGAGAAACTGAAAATTTTAACATACAGTCATTCCTCAGTATCCACAGGGGATTGGTTCTAAGACACCCTTAGATGCCAAAATCTGCAGATGCTCAAATCCATTGTACAAAATGGCATAGTATTTGCATATAACTTGATGCACATCCTTCCATACTCTTTAAATCATCTCTAGCTTACTTATAATACCTAATACAATGTAAATACCATGTAAATAGTTGTTATACTCTATTATTTTTAAATTTTTAGTATTTTTATTATTATATTGTTATTGGTTTTTAAAATATTTTTGATCAGCAGGTGGTTGGATCTGCAGGTGCAAACCCTCTAACACAGAAGGCTGACTGTACTCAAATGATCACACTCTTCCTAATTTCTTCTCCTCTGTTCATAGCGCATTTTCTGCCTTGCAATCTACTACACATGCACTCTTATTTTCTCCTAGTTTTCTAAGGCTTCGGCTTAGATTTAATTTCTTAATACTTCTGGAATTTATTCTAATCCCCTGTGTGAGTTAAGATCTAAACTGGATTTTTAAAATAGCAAATTAGTTGTCCCAATATTTACTAAATATTCTTTTCCTTCCCCATAGACTTATGACCCTTAACGAGGTGAATTTCATAGGACAAGGAATGTGCCTTTGAGAACCGCACAGGCGCAGGCCCTGCTCTCAGCTACTTATCCACTGAATGACCCTGAGCAAGTCTTACCCTGCGGGCTCTTGGCCTGCATGTCTCCAAAGTAGAGGTAATGATATCCAACTGCCAGGGTCACTGTGAAGGTGAAGTGGGAAAACACAGGCAAGGTGCAGAGTGCTGTTCCTGGTCCACAATGAGTGCATTTGGCAGTGGCAGTAGTTAGTAATCAGCCTCCCTCGCTGCAAGGGCTAGTAATCGAAGCCTGACAGTGGTCTGCAGGCCCTAACCCTTCGCGGTCTTTCTCCGGCTTCTCCCCACGCAGTTTCTCTCTGGCCTCATCCCTTAGCCGGACCCCTCCCCTCCTGTCTCCCTTCCTAGCTGTCTCTGCACCACCAGCCACATCCCCTCCTGCGCTCCTGCCTCACGCTTTCTCTTCCCTCTCCCTGGACAATTTTCCCGGATTCACACCTGGCTTGCACCCTCACCTGTAGAAAGACTCTGCTCAGCGGATGCCTTCTGACCGCCGCCTTCCCTGGGCACCCCTTTTAAAGTCAGGCCCTCCCCCAAGTGTTCTCTCATCCTTCCTTGTTTATTTGTCTCTGCAGCACTTCCCACCTCAACCTATTTTGCTTATTTGCTTATTGTCTGTCTCCCCCAGTGATAAAAATCTCCACAGGGCCAGGACTGTTCATCTGCGTTGTTCTGTACTGTACCCCCAGGGCCCACAACAGTTCCTGATACACAGCATGTGCTCCGTGCTTTACTGCTGAATGAATTATTGAACTTTTTAGGTTACATCGTTTGCTTCAACTGGCTCATATCAAACCAGAGAGCAGAGGAAGGGAAGTAAGAGGTGTGACTGAAGGAGGGGCAGGCAACACCTTCTTTAAGGGAAGGTTTCTGAAGCCCGGCCAGGGAAAGTGCCACCCAGCCCTCACGGCTGTCTGCGAAGACTTGCGCATTGTGCTTGTGGGGAAGGGGACTGGTGAGAACCAGCTGGTCAAACTTGGGTTGATGAAGGAGAAGCGGAAAAGGAGAAGCAATGGCCCTTCCATGAGTGGGCATTGTCTCCAAGGGGGTGTGTTGTCTATTAGGGCCATTAAGTAACGTGCGTGCTGAGCTGTGACCCCTAGCAATAAAGCATCCAGCCTAGTTTGTCCAATGCCATGAGACAGAGAAGTCTGTAGCTTAATATTCAGCAATCCTATGTAGCATGATTCTTAAAGATTTCTAAAAACAAACCTGACTCCCAGGTATTACCTATCTTTCTACACACTGTGGAACATCAAACAAACTGTTTGGAAACTGCAAGTTGTATTTTTAACATCATCTTCTGCGTGACTATTGGGAAAATTAGATTTCCTCTTAGCTCCCTGTTTACACGGTCAGAGAGGGGCCCAAGTTGTCTTCATGCTTTAGGCCAATGTTCTTCTCTTTACTTTAATGCATTTGCCTAACACAACTGGAGTACTCTCCTGTGTGAACTGTATTACCAAAAACCTTTCAAATGCACTCTTACCTCTCCTATGAACTCATGGACACCGGTTCTCGAAGGCCCGATGATAGGGGAGTACCTCTCTTTGTCTTTGTCCTTTTTCCAAGCCTGTATAACCTTGCTTAATATGTCCTATTTTCACTTCTCCTGTTTCCAAATGATTCAGAGCAGAACTCCTTAACTTTCTTTCTCAGCCTACTATCTTCTGGGATGACTAGTGAAGCCTTAACATTAAAAGAAGAGGGAGGGGGGGCAGCTTCACTCTCTGAGCTGCATGTATTTCATAACCCGCCTTGAACTTGAAGTGGAGCAGATGGTCAGAGAGAGCATTTGCCTTGGCAACCCCCTGACTCACTGACTACGAACCACGCCCAGAAGTCCTGAAGGAGCTGAAGCCAGGTAATCTCCAGCAGAATGCCCCCTTCGGCCCATGTTTACTGCTGAGCACCCAATCGAAATGTGTTTCTGACGAGGTGAGACAACCAGTGATTGCCTGCCCACACATGAAGAGGCAGGTATCTCAGAGCCACGGTGCCTTGCCTGATACAAGCACGGATGAGTCAGATGAGTTGGATTTGGGGACAAGAACTTGTTAAGATCTTACAAACCAGTTGGCAGCGTGGTCCCCATTTCCCTGGCTAAGCGGTTCTCTGTGTCATACTGATCCCTGCAAGTTCGTTCTGTTCTCCAGAAACGGTGAAACAACCTGCAGAAGTCCTCATTCCCTCAGTGTTCACACAGGCACGTAGGTTCCTGTAAGGTAGGTCTGGCCTCAAGCTTCAATTCCTGATTGCTCCCGGGAGGAGAGGCATTTGTTAGTATAGATAACCCGACAACAGAAATCTACTTACTAGGTTTCAATATGTTGTCTGACTTCTGTTCTCAGTTCTGTGATTGTTCTTGTGACAGATACAAAAGAATTATAAAATACCTTCTGGAGTTACAGAGGCTGAACTCCAATTATTATATTAATAACATCAGCGTGGTGAACAGGCAGCGGAGAAATAGCCTCCAGGCCTATTTGCATGTCGATTCACATGGCAGAGAAGGGACTTTGAGGAAGAGGTTTGCCCAAGAAAGCTTGGAGTTGGGGGGTGGGGAGAAGCTGGGAGAGCCTGCGCCCGTCTCCCCGCCTGGCCCGAGGATTCGGTGCGAGCACACTCGAAAGAGAACCTGAAGACAAAAACAGGAAGGGGGCACTTGGAGAGATCCAGAGGCTGGTGCAGAGGTGCTTTGAAGCTTTGGTGACAGAGAACAGCACACAAAGGGGACGGGGAGAAAATGAGGAGAGGAACATGCCCCCAGGTACAAGTGGGGCGCCGTGTCCCAGGTCTGCAGCTGGGGGAGCACTTGGGATCAATGCCCTGGCAGTGGATCTGGGTGCTGAGGCACAGACAGCCGTGGGCATCCCATGGGCCAGCGTGGGCAAGCTGGGAGGGCTCTTGCTGAGCCCATGTGAGAAGCACCAAGGGAATCCCACAAATTGCTGGGAGAGATTTGGGGTGGCGGGCGAGGTCCCCGTTGTGCAAGTAGGTGCAGGGAGCCAGTCATTTCACCCTATTACTCAGTGTTACCTTATTTGTACCCACATGTCAGAGCTGATTTTCCTGACCCGATCTTTGGAGACTCGCCAACATCTGTGAAGAAAATACATAGTGATGAGGCAGTTCTTTCCAGGACATGGCCAGTCAGAGGAGGAGCACGCAGGGTGGAGAGCGAGGAGAGGCTTGGAGCCCGGGTCAGTCCTGAACAAGTGAGGTGAATAATGTGAATATCATTTTCCGTTTCTCTTCTCTTCGTCCTCATTAGAAGGTTTTGGTTACTACTATGACTTAGGAGGATTATAAACCCCTGGACTGAAAGAGGATCGGAGCAGAAGGAAACGTTCAAATGGAGGTTAGGTAACATGAGTTGAGGGGAGTATCGCTCCCCCGTGAAGTACTATATTTATTTGGAGGGGAACTCTCCAAGTGACCTCACATGCTCTGCTGATTGTGGCCACCCTCTCCTGCTGGCCAAGTAGGGCAAAGGTAAACTGATTGATTGTGCTCTGAGCAAAGCAGGTTATAAAGAGGAGAGCCAGTTAATGCATGCCCTTCTTAACTATTAACAACTGCATGTAGAGCATGCTTCTTCTAATCAAGAGATCACCAAGTGAAGAACGATTTCACTTGTTTAAATAAGTCCTGCAAGCTCCACCATTTTTTCTTTTATCATCTGACACTGGATCCAAAACATATTTATATTAATACAGTGATCAAATATCTGCAAAAAAAAAAATGGACAGCTAGTCCTCTCCTATTTACTGTGACTTCTGCAAGCTTGAAAGTGTCTGGAATTGTCTTTGGCTGACATGTCACGTGCTTTTGGAAAGTTTACTGTAAGAAGAGTAAAGACAATATGCAAGAAAGAACTGTTCTAAGTTATGTCATCCCCTGCTTCCCTCTATTAGCTCCAGAAATAACTGTGTTTTTAGTGATACTTTACTACCGAGCATTGGGGATGAAAAGTCAGATGCTAAATTGGTATATTCATTCTTCTCTGAAATATGATTTGACGTAAAATAATAGACCACATCTATAGATAAGATTGCAGATTAAATATTAATTTTTTCTGTTATGAACAGCACCTATTTACAATGAAATTATTTTACATATTCCATGTGTCAAAAACCGTGAAGAAGGGTCTAAGGTTTTACCTTGCAAGCTAACCAGTGATCCTGCCACAGTGTCACGGACGCTGGCTGTCTTGATCTGTTGTATGTGGCTATACAGGAATACCTGAGGCTGCATCATTTACAAAGAAAAAGGGCTTATTTGGCCCATGATTCCAATGACTGGAAAGTTCAAGACTGGGCCTCTGCATCTGGCAAGGGCGTCAGGCTCTTTCCACTCATGGCAGAAGGCAGAAGGGCAGTCGGTGTGTGCAGAGATCACCTGGCGAGAGAGGAAGCAGAAGAGAGAGAGGTGGGGGGTGCTAGGTTTCTTTTAATAACCAGCTCTGTGGGAACTAAAAGAGTGAGAATTCATTCACCTCCAAGGAAGCACATTAATCTATTCACAAGGGATGGCCAAACATCCCCCATTAGGCCCCACTTCCAACACGGGGGATTAAATTTCAACATTAGGTTTAGAGCGGGCAAACATTTAAACCATAGCACTGGCAGAAAGCACAAGACTCGTGAGTCAGAGATAAAAACATTCTGATTCACAGCAATGGCAGTGAGCAGAGCATCAGCATTCACTCTGGCCAAGTCCGCAAGTTCCAAATCCCATGGTGCAATGCAGAGAGAGTGGGTGAGATCTGTATACTCGACGGTCGCCTTACAAGACAGAAACACTGAGTTTAGGGAACCAGAATTTTCTATAATGAGCATTAAGCGTGTCTGCTCTTTTCTCCAGAGGGAGACACCATCTCTATCTTCAAAGGCCATTTGCTATAAAAGTCTTTGAAAAGATTGTCCCAAACAAAGGCAGCCAATACCTCTGCTCTCAAAATGTTCAGAACATCAGATCTCCATTAAGAGTTGTCTCCCAACCATATACATATTCTTAATAGATGAATATTCATGTCAAGTCAAATTATATTAATTAAATGCAATAGATCCTCCAAAGTAACACTGTAATATGAATTTTACTTTAAAATACATAATCTTAATTCACAGGATATTAAGATTGCCTTCCCAGTCAATATTTTTAGAACTATAAACACAGAATGATAATAATCTAAAGAAATGTCACTCTTTTCTAAAGTGACAAACCTCTGTTTGAATTGAGGTTTATTAATAAAGCTAGTGATCAAGTAGAAAACCAGTTGGAAAAGGCCTTTGCAAAATACTTCAATTACAAAAAGATTTGGAAGAGAAATAAATAAAATTGTCTTTTTTCGAGTATTGATTTGAATGGGGAGATACCAGTATAAATGAATAATCAAGAAAATGTTGCTTTCTTGGGAAAGCAGCTCTCGAGCTGGGTATTGGGCAATTGTTGAGACACAGCTGAATAGTGGGAGATTGTCCAAAGTGCACGTGACAGCAAAGGGTACCTCAGGAATGTGGGGTGCAAAGGAAAACAATTGGTCCAATGAAGATTTTTCCAGCAACAGATAAATACCAACCGACTAGTGTTTGTTTTGTTGTTTTTGTTTTGTTTACAGTTAGAAATACTTGATGGCTGAAATGCATGTTCTTATCTTCTCTTTCATTTTTTTTCCTTGTTATTTCCATATCCCAAGGCAGGAAAGATAATAATCTTATAAACCCCAGACATACAGAATTTGCTCAGATACCAAAGGCTATGGGTTATGCTTCTATCCTCTAGAATTTGATATAACTTTAAAACCTAGCTTGTCGAAAGTAAATTAAATTCATTCCCTTCTATTTACTGATTGAGATAGATATGCGTCCCATTGGCTTTTGACATTTTTAGATACTTAAATGATGTGTCTTTATAATCCATGATGTTATTAATATTGACCCTTGTGAATGTTCTTATACATTATAACTTTCTCCTAACCTAGTGACCACAAATAAATGAATAAACAAATAAATAAAATTACATTCTGGCATCAAAGTAAATGAGGATTTATTTGCAAAAGATAAAAGCATCGATTCTGGAACCAAACTGTCTAGGTCCAAATTATTGCTTCACAACTTACACAGCTTACCAGTGGTATGGCCATGCAGCTGACTTCTCCTGTCTGTGCCTCAGTTCCCCCAACTTTAAAGTGGAGATAATAATAGTCTTTAACCTTAGAGAGTTGCTGTGTGGACTATTTGGGTTTATACATAAAACGTATTTAGCAAAGTGCCTGACACACAGGCAGAACTTTATAAGTGTTTGCTATCACTATGTCAAAAATAGCATTTTTTCCTTTATTGTTTCAGATCTGAGGGAAGCTTAGGCCGTGGCAGACAACCACGTATGTGCATCAGCATGAACGCTTTGAGCACAGCGACAGGCACATCATTGAATGAATGGCTGTAATAAATGAATGCGTAGATGGTGATGCTCAGACTCTCATCTATTTATTCTCCTTTTACCGCAAATCCAATAATTAGATTGAAAATTAAGTGAAAGGAGCTAGAGAATAATCCCGAGCCTGAGTGCCTGTGGGAAGCTGTTGGCCCCTGCTTTTGTCAGCTCCAACGTCCTCTTCCTTTAGACAATCTGGTGTCCTTAGGTCCATGTGTGTCTGCCTCTTTTTCTCTCTTAAGATGTTTAACTGTCATAGGCCAACCAGACAGAGACAGATCTATGCCCTAAGCTATAATGGATAATTAAGGTAAAAAGGAAAATGTGCCAGTCACACATTATATTGCAATTTTTGATAATTGTAATATAAGGAGATAATGTATGCAATTTGAGATAATATATGCAATTCAATTGCTCTGCGGTTATTCAAACCCAGATTGCCATGGCATCGGTGCAGAGTCCATCCTCCACCTGCTTTGGGCAAAGCCTATCTGCAGTGCCATTTGGTTGGAAAGCTCTTGAGTAGAAAGAACCACCTCTGGGGTGTGTTTTATTTTTATTCCACATAGCTGCTCAAGATGTTCTTTTTCACTCTCTGACTGAGTGGAGACTGAGGTAACCCAACAGACAGTTTCTGACACATCTTGGCAATTGCCTGACGTCCCACCAAAGGCTTCGTTCTGAACAAAAACCACGTGTAACTTGGGCCCATTTGCAGTCCACTCTGCGCTGGGAATTGTAGTGACACAGCTCCTAGGCATCAAGGATTATATAAAAAGAGAGTGGGTGGAACCTCAGTAGACATTAAAATGTCAGAGAACTTTTCAAAATTGTAACAGCACTGCTATTTCTATTAGAATATGAAGAAACTGTTTTTGTCTTAAGAAAAATTAACCTATTTGGAAGAGTTAGCTCCTGATGTCGAATTGACTTGGGGCACAATAGGTATAGTTGACATTTATTTGGGGTAGCTCCGGAAAGCCTGCACCACAGAGTAAATGGAAGAAAAACAAATTTAAAGGAGACTGTTCTTAGTGAAAATGTATCCCCGCTCACCCCACCACGTTAGTATATGGAAGCTCTAATGTGGCCATATTTGGAAACAGGGTTTTATAGAAGTAATTGAGTTACAATGAGGTCATGAGTGTGAACTCTAATTTGATATGATCGATGTCTTTATAAGAAGAGGAAATTAGGACCTGGACACAGAGAGGGAAGGCCACGTGAGGACACAGGGAGAAGACAGCCATCGGCAAGCCAAGGAGAGAGGACTCGGAAGAAAACAACCCTGCTGACACCTAGATCTCGGACTTCCGGCCTCCAGAACTGTGGAAATACATTTCTGTTGTCTAAGCCAGCAGTCTGTGGTACTTTGCTACCACAGCCCTAACAACTAATACAAACACAGAAGACTGAAGGCATTCAGAGGCCGAAAAGCATTGACTCAAACTACCGCGGTTAAAACTGTTCTAAGGGTCAAAAGGCAGGTAGAAAGTTTTGATCGAAAGTAGTGCCACATTTTCACACTCAAGTCTCTCCCATTTAGTTTTACACAATTACAGTCAACTTAACATTTCTGAACCTCGATTTACTCATCTCTAAAATGGGCCGTGAGATCCTTGAGGCAATCACAGAGACTTTTTTCATCCTTGTTTAGTATGAATCTAGCCCACAGGAAAAAAAACATTTTTCTAATGAATGAATCAGTGATTCCAAAACAAGAAAGCAAAGGAGCTCTTCCTTCCTCAAGGAGCTTACAACTATTTGGAAGGAGTTCCTTTGTATTTGCAAGAAGGTATTACCAGGAGGTAGGTAAATGCTGAGTGCTCAAAAGAGTAAGGATGCACAGCTCCCAGGAGAGCTCATAGCTCATGCTTGAGCCTGCAAGATCATGGAAGGCTTCAAGGAGGAAGTGAAATTGATATACTTTTTCAGAGTGGCGTAGAGAGACTAGACATGAAAGAAGGACGGAGGCAGGTGTGTCCCAATAAAAGCAAAGGTAAAGAGGTAGAAAATGCAGTGTGTGTTTCAAGAACACTCAGAGGAACAGCTTGCAAACACAGAGCATTTTGCACATAGCAGAGAATACATTGAGGAATTAGAATGGTAGGTAAATTCTTTATGAGCCATGGCCATAAAAATGAATAAGATAATTTCACTAGTCATTGGAAACAGAAGAAAGGTGTCCAACCATTAAAATCAATCAGGGATATTATGAATTCTATTCTGGCAGGTGGATGTTTTATCCAATAGAAAGCATTTCTTTGTACTCTTTCTGACCTGGATAATGAAACCTCACTATTCTATTCCACCCCATTGACACTTGTCATTACTTGGACAGGGACTGCTAAAGAAAGATTTAGGAAGAAAAGATTTGCCAAAGAAGTGAACAGAATAAACAAGACTTCAAAACAAATAGCTCCAGAGATTTAAAATGCCTGTTCCATTCCAACTATTAATAGTATTCCAATTATGAATCATTTTAATCTTTCATCAAAATGTAAATCCTAAGGATTGCCATTTAACATTGCCCTGTAGGCCTATTTAATTCATTCTTTATGTCTTTGAAAGCAATGGCTGTGTTTTACAATTTAAGCTTTTAATTCATGCTGACCTTTACTACAGTTATCCAAATGATGAGCTTTTACTGTACTTTCAATTTTTTGTAATTTATATCGATAGATAGTTATTGAATTTCTACCATGCATAGAATGAGCTTTAGGGAAGAAATAACCATGACATGATTGATTATGATGTACATATTTTTTATTAAAGCCATGGGGGCTCCAAAACCCTGGCAGCTGAAAAAAACGTTTTGCTCAGATTGAGGTAGAAAAGGGTGGAGAGGGTGGTATTTTAAAAATGATGGAAGAGAGCAAGTCATAGGCTTATTGAGGACAGTGTTGCATTCAGAAAGCCGGCAGCTCTGTTGCACCTTTACCAAGGAGAGGCGGGGAGGGAGGGTGAGGCAAACAAACTCTAGTCAGCAGCCTTTTACTCCTTATTAGCAACTTGGACCAGAGCTTCACGAGTGAGGCTGTTGAAAGAAGCTTTGTTGGAAAAAGCACAGGGACATCAAGGGAAGTAAGTACTGAGAGGAAGGCAGGAAGGGACCAACTCATAATCTAGAGCTTGGCTTTAATCTTCAGGGTAATAGGGAGCCATTGGGCTCCTTGGAGTCAGCTTCTAATAAGATGTGCATTACATTTGGTGAAAATTATTCTAGCAGGAATCTTCAGAATGCATTTCAAAGAGGGAAGCAGGAAGGCAGGCCGGGGGAGATTTTGATCATCTCAGTGAAAGCTGATTATATGCTGCCGTTTGTAACCACAGTGGTGATGGGGAAGGAGGTCAGGATCCTGAAGATGCCAGCATGAAGACCAAACGGAACAGCAAAACGTGGGGAAAAGTGAAACAAGAAGACAGGTAGCATAGAGGGCCCTCCTACAGGACAAGCTGTTTTAAAGATCACTTAGGATAATTTCCAAGGAGAGGGCTAGAAAACTCAATCAGCCACAGTCTCACGGTTATCTTTGCCTGCGTCTTACAGTGGTTGCAGAAGGTGACATTGTCCTTTGGTGCACGTATAAATTAACCAGAACCTCACGTTCCTGACTTCTTGCCCATCTACTGACAAAGCTGCTAATGAGCAACAGAACTTCCAACTTTTTCACGAAATACCTTCCTGAATAGCTATGATGTTATCTCTCGTGCTCTTCGAAATTCAAATTTCTTTACCAATTCTCATTTTGAGTAAAATTCTGCACTTCCTATGTATTCATGAGGGTTCATACTACCATAATGCATTGTTTGAGTTCATGACACCAGATTAGGGGACCAATGAAGAGCTGCTTTGAAAAGCAATAATAATAATAATAATAATGAAAAATAAATACACACCCAAAAAGGAATTTATTAACTTGGGAGTACATTCCTTCAAACTTTTGTAGTCAGACAAGAATTTTAAAAATTCCTTTTCTAGGGTTAAGTTCTACTAGGGGACAGTCTATGTAATGAAAAGAAGAACAAATTAATACAGAAGAACTGGTTTATTGTCTGAGATTTGTCATCTTTTAGGTCTAAGAGCTTAGCAAAGCTACACAGATGTCTGAATAACACTTTCCACTTCTGTAAAATGAGATTCTAACTGTGAGGCTCATAGGGAATGTCTTTCTCTGGTCTAAGTACCAAGTGGCAGCTGTTATTTCTGTTATAGTTTTTGTTGTTATTCTTATTATGTCATTGCCCTACAGTAAACCTGGGCTATGTGACATTTTTTAAGCTATTTCCTGCATTGAGGTGGAAGGAGCCAAAGTCTCAGGCTTGTCTTAGGTCTGGTCTGTTCCCTCTTCTAACTTCATGTCACTTCATTTTTATGGAAGGTTGAGAAAGGAGCAGATTTATTTTGGTGAATATGCTTCATAAACTATAAAATGCTTCAAATGACAGCAGTCTTTTGATAAGAAAATTTTATCGGGCGTGCAGAATATAAAAGTCGGATATTAAAGCAATGGATGGTGTTGCACAGCAGTCAGGACCTCTGCCAGTGATCAATGAAGACAAAGTGGGATAAAAACATATTCAGCCTTCTTATGTGTTTTATGTATTTGGACTGAAATTAGGAGCTTCTTCCTCTGATGAGGGAGTCCCATGTGGGTTCTTGGACTCTTTGTCTTGAAGCAGTAGTTCAGCTTTCCAGTTTGGTCACCAAGCCATATGTCACCCATGGGCAGCCACTCTCATTTCAGATAAGCAGTCTACAAGCTGATATTTTTGGCAAGAAACCACATTCTGAATAATAGGTCTGGTATCTGTAGGATTCCTATTTTTGCTCTCTTTTGCTGACCTCACCTCTCTTCTGTGACTAAGTCTGCATCCGCTGCTGAAGAGCAAGCTTCTTGGGGAGAAGTGGTGGGTGCACTTCCGGTTCCCTCGGTGACTTTGTGACTTTAGACAGGCAACAGAAGCACTTCGTGCCTTGGAGACATGCTCCTCCCTATTGCCTCCCTCTGACAGGTGCTGTCAGAGTTGGAAAGCTCTGGAAGCTCCTCAAAACATAGACTTAAAATAATAATTATAATTAATAATAGTAATTAACTTCCATCACAGGTGAGTCACCTATATATTAGAGATTCAGGATCATTTTTTTCAAAGTTACCTCTTAACATTTCTTATCTACTCTGTCTCGCTCATCTTAAAAGGTAAGTTACATTTTAAAGAAAATATTCTTAACTTTTGCAGAGACCACAGAGAAGCTTTCCTCTTACATTGAATGCATTTGGATAGTTGGTATTAGTAAATTTTTTCCTTAAGCCACAAAGGAAAAAAGGGGTTCATGTTTTCTAAAATGGACTGATATCTGTAAGTATGTCAATACTGATATTTTTGCTTGTAAATTCCTTCAATATTCAAAAGGGTGGCTTATCACTATGAAATGTTTCCTTTTCCCCTGTCCAATAACACATGGGTGGGAAGTTCAAACCTTTGTACTTTTTCTTTGAAGCAATGGCCCTAAGCTGGTAAAAGCCATTTCATCAGTTATAGCTTTGAGTATTCTTTTTATTTCCCCCTGATCAAGTTTAAGACTTGTGGTCATAAACGAGAATATATAACTGTCAATAATCATCTTTTCAGCAAATACAGCCAAAGTTAATTCATTAAACACAAGCTGTTCTCCTAGTCTTTGGCCCTGTGACTTACTGCCCAATTATTTCACATTCTTGTAGTGTAAAATAAACACGTTGAGTCTGTTGAGATACTGCTGTGGTTATTTGTTTTTCAAAATTTAATAAGAAGGAGGAGGATGACCTTTCCTGCTAGGACAGGAAACAAAATTAGACCCGACAGTGATCCATTATCAATTTTCACAACTATGAAAATATTCCACAAAGCAAGCAGTTCTCCGTGCACTCAAGTGACTGCAAGTTTGCCGGTGGAATCAGAAAACCCAAATCCTTTTTAGATCCGAATTAACTGGCCATTTATTTGCAAGGTTTCATTTACTCTAAGTCTGATAACCATGCATAATTACATCAGCTTTCTTTCCTCATCTAATTCCATGACATATCTGAGGCCTAAAGGGACGTGTGAGTCTCCTCTTGATGCAGGTAGAAGAATATAAGGCGTCTGAAAACAGGAGTAACTGAGGGACATGTCATGGTAAACTTGCTTCATGGAACTGAACCGAATAAGTTTATTTTCCTGTATCTCCATGTGTCATACAGTCACAGGCAACATAAATAGCATCTCTTACCCAACAGTGTAATAACCATGAAAATGCATGATGAAGTTAAAGACAACTACCTCTGAGTATACATACCAAACAAACAAACAAATCTGTCAGCAGTCCTGGGAGAAAGCTAAGCCTTTCCAATTCTTCTTTGAAATTTCTCTACTTGTAATCCTGGCTTTGGTTTAAATAGAGAAGCTTTTATAGCCAGAGGCAGAACACTGGTGTGTGCTGAGCAGTCAGGGCAGTAACATTTGAAAATTCAGAAGCATAATGTTATGTAGAGTTGGAGAAAAATATTTCTAGACCTTGTACAGACGTTGCAAATTTAGCGGCAAAGGGAGAAAATAGTTAAACAAGCAGGGAGATACACACAGCTCTCCTCTGAGAGCTTAAAGAAAAAAATAGAGATATTTCCTTGTATTAACTTACTTCAATGGTATTCTCTAATTTTCATCTCTATAGATTCTTAGCCTGAATCATAATTGTGTTGTTGTTTTTTAAAGGGGATGCATATTGGGAAGCGGAATGGTTACTGATTCCCCGATTTTTTAAAAATGCAATGTGGAAAGAATTCTGACAAGGGAACCACATTTTCTGGATTCACTGTGGCCCCTTCTCTGGGTGGTGGTTTGATGATAAGAAGATACAACCCTGCCATCATCACTCTGTCTTCTAGAAGTTGCAGCAGAAAGCAATCTAGTAATTGCATTCAAGCTTCACGAAAATTCTTTAGAAGAAAGAAGATTGATAAAAGAGATAACTGCAGGATATTGTCAGAAGTGCTGAAGTTAATTCCTGTGAAACAAGGACATGTGCAGGTAAAAATCAGACTTTCATGTGAAGGTTTGGATTTTCAAGGCTCTGGTGTAAGATTTCAATCTTGGGTCTACTGACTTACGATGTATCCAGGTTAAAGGTAGTCCTGGGAAAGCTCATGAAAAACATACCTGAGTCCACATTAATCCAGATCTGTTATCACTTGCAACCTATTACTTCTATGGACATGTATGTTAAGCAGTATTAGCAGCAGAGTGAATCAAGGTATTTTGAGGATTATGCATCCATTCTTTTAAATTTGAGATATTAATAATACATTTATTACCGAGCTATGAGCCCACTTTCTAACATGCGCAGAAGCCAATGTTGTGGCATCGGCTTTAGAGAAAAGAAAGGACTTTATTGCAAGTCAGCCAGCCAGCAAGGAGACAGGAGGCAACACTCAAATCTGTCTCCTGGATCTGGGGGTGGGTCAAGCTTTTATGGCATTTTTAACTAGTCCCACATGATGCCAATGCGGCTGCCAGGGTGATGGTGTTAACAGTCAGGAGGTTAAAGCTCTTCCCCATTGTCACATGACTTGCAACTTCGGCTCTGTGTCATCTGTAACAACTTAAGCAGTGGCTAATGGATTTGAGCGGGTCCCTCAATCACACATTTCCTAATATTAATTTAAAAATACTCTCTTTTCAATACTATTATGAGTTCTACAGTTTTTCCTTGTTATCTTCCTCTCTAACTCCTTCTCCCCACCATCACGTTGTTGGTCATTTCCTAAATAATTTCAGATACAAGCAAAAGTTTTCTTGTATGAATGAATAGAATGCTAGCTTCTCTTTGGAGGTATATATTTATACATTTAATTATAAAGTTTAATTTTGATTGTGCATGCGTGTTTGCATTTTAGATTTCAGGATTGTGCTTACCTTTCTGTTCAAGTGAAGTTTTCCTCATTGCTAAAACAGCCAATACCTTTTTAAAACATTCAGTAAACAAATTTCTACCCGTTGCTAACGTGTATAAACAACTTTTCCTTCTCCCTCCATGTTAGTCATTTTATCTGTCAGTCATTGAACATTACCACAGGTTGGAAGTTGATAAATATTCTAGTCGTTGGGTCCTATGTTCACCTTTTTATTGAGGATGTTTTTTGTTTGTTCATTTGTTTTCATTTTTCGTTTTTCATAAAGCATTCAAGAAATCCTCAGTGTGGCAACAAATTTTATTGTGGTTAAGTCTTATTTTTCCCAAGGACAAAACAGCTAATAAAGATTCACCAGAATGCTTTTAGTCAGGCACCAACAATGTCTTCCAGCTCCCAAGCAAACAAATCATCTGTGTCCTGGAGCCCTCCTCTCTGTTTACGGAAAGACAGCTGTCAGTGGGGAAAGAGCTGTTCCAGCTTTCAGTTCTAGTAGGACAGGGTCTTCTCTCACTTGATGGTTCCTTGACCTTCTCAGTGAAATGTCCAACGAGCTGGCTTGGCACATTTCAGTTGAGGATTTGGCACTTAGAAGAGAATAGCTCTGCTGTCAGTTATTAGTGAAATAAAAATGATTTCAGAGAGGAGCAGAAGAAAACATTAGCAGTCCAATTCCAGTCTTTGTCATGAGCTTTACCCAGGGTCAACTTTCTAACGTGTCCTCTGAGATATCGGCCTAAAAGGCCTTCCTTTTCGGTTAAATCAGACATCAGTGGAGATAGAGGAGGTCCCTGGAAAGAGAACTTTTTCTTTCCACTTTGTTGCCTAGTCTCTTTCCCGATGAGACTTCAAGAGAGCAAGTCTGCTAAAGATGCAAATGGCAGCAAGCAGATTGGGAATGTTCCCAGAGATCTCAGGGATCTCAGATGCCCTTCCTAAGGCCAGAGTCCTCTCAGGGGAAAGGCTCTCATACCAAATACTATGCATTCCTTGAAACTTTTGGTTGCAAGTGACAGAAACATAACACAATCTAGTTTAAGCCAAAATAACAAAAGGAAAGAGAGAAGGAATGTCTCGGAAGTCTACAATATGATTGGATCCTGGATTTGAAGCCTGTCCTAGGCAGTGTATGTCCCTAATCTCTTACATTCACAGACAGGTCCCCAGCAACCCTGAGCCTGTATAGATTTTTTGAACTTGTAATCTCAGAGAAAGAGGTACTATCTCTTCCAATAGCTTGGGCAAGGCTCAGGATAACCATACCTAAATCAAACTTTGTGGCCTGCAAGATGAGTGGCCAGTATTGAATAAAGTGTCCATTCCTAAGGCAAGTAGGGTGCTGGACAAAGATGGGAACTTGAGGATCAACTGAATCCTTGAGTGAAAGGTATTGGAGAAGACTGAGGAAGAGTTGATTACCTAAGGAGGTATCAGATATACAGGAAAATACTCGTCTACTGCATGTGTAAGGAAGACCTTCTGGAGCATTCACTGAAGGACACTTGAATCTTCTTGGTGCTCATGGAAGGAGAGGGTCCTGTATGAGGCTTGCATACCTCTTGATGTGAAATGGAAAATGGACCTGTGGGTTGGATTTTGAACACACTCAATTTCAAGCAATTTCATTGTACTTTACTGGTTGGTCTGGTCCTTGGTAAGACTGTGGACTCAGTTATATTTGGGTTTGGGATGTTTATCTCTTTTTTCTGTGGCCCTGTTTTCTTTCTCTTTCTACTGCTGTCCAAAGTGCTTATATTTCCCAAGCTCTCTGAGCCTGCTGTCCCACACCTCAGCAATGGCATGAACATTCGACCCCTCATCCCCTCCCCAAATGACCAACCCTGTGCTTTAAACCCTAAAGAAAATTTCAATTTCAGGGAAATTGAAGACTAATATAAACTAAGTATTATTTCTAACTAGCTAAGATACTATTGATATTTTAAGAAGAACCAGACCTTAATCTGGTGGCCTCCAGACTTTGAGATTTTTATGGATGAAAGAAAGAGAGAGAGACAGAGAGAGAGAGAAGAGAAGACAGAAGCAGTGGTGGTTTTAGAGGGGTTAGGGAACAAAAGGGGAGAGGAGGGGAGGAAATCAGGGACAATGAGGAGGGGGAGGGGATTGGAGAGAAGAGAAGAGAAGAGAAAAAAATAAGGACTGATTTAGGGTTTTTAACCATTTTATTTTGCCAAGTCAAGGACCTTAAAAATAGCCACAAGAAAACTACTATTTAATACCACCAACATTTTATAAAAGAAAGGATATTTTAATATAAAAAAATTCGGAAAGGGTTTAGTTTCATATTAAAAGAAACACTCATAAATTTTAAAAAATTGCAACTTTTTTGGAAAACTCATTGAAATGTTCTGAATTACCCAGAGATCATTTAATGCTTTATCTCAAAGCAGCCCTTCCTGAAGATTAGTGTTTGGGAACCTCAGCCTTACCCTAAAGAGTTTGATGATGGAAGTTTTGGGGCCTTTGCTCATCAGGGGGAAGAATGTTATGCCACTGTGCCATTCTACCCTGGAGATAAGTAATTCTTCTATCTGTGGGCCATGGATTCTAGTGGAATTTACACACATAGACTCATTCCTGATAGAGACCTTTCATCACTCAGCACAACCTACTCTTTATATAGAAAGGAAAAATGAGGCTCAACAGGTAAAGAGATTTGAGCAATGTCACACTCTGCAAGTAAATCCCATAACAAAGATAGAGCTTTTACAAATCAGGACTCAGGTGGCATTCAGAGGCAGAGTGAAGGGTCAGACTCTGAAGACTGAACGTGTCCCAGGATGAACCCAGGTGGCATGCAGGCAGACAGCCACAGGTGATGGGAAGGAGTCCAGGCCAGCAGGTGAAGCACCTCCACAAAAGAGAATGCCGCCATGGAGGGACACCAGCCTGGCCACCAGGGGATCGCATCTGAGGTGTGTGGCACTGAAAAGGACCCAGATCCATATATGGGGCTTAGCAATGTCCAGGCAGGCGTCATGAGGTCTAAGCAAGATCCTACTCCCAGAAACACTGGATTACTGAGCCAGTTATCAAGACAGGCACTTGGACCCCCTGGAAGAAAAGCCAGGGCCCAAGTTCTTGGAAATGAGAGGTAAGGTTAACAGGAGTAGGAGCAGGACAGACTTGATTGGCTTCAGAATGTCATACCAGCAGATGGGACAAGCTAATTAATTCCATGAAAATTAGAATGTTAGCAATGGAAGGAATCTTCTACATTGTAAATGTGAAAATTAAAGGGAGAAATGTGTAGGATATTTTTTCCCCAGTAAAATGGCCCCTTGAGCCATATTACTGACACTTATTAACCATAGTGTTAGAAAAGGTCATATTTGGATAACAACGACAATGGAAGGAATTTAAAAAGAAAAAGAAGAAACGGTGGTGGAACCGTGGAGAAAGACAAATAAATACAGGCTTTTAGGAGAACTGGAAATTAGCTAAATGCAGAGTGGTAGGGCTTTGTCAAAGCACTCCTTTAAAACGATTTCAACATTAAGCTTAGGCAGAGGAAGAAGAGCAATTGGGAGTGATGAAGCTTGAAATCCTAACTATGTAAATCAAGATGGAGGTCCAACCTCTGCAGCTACTCAACAGATTTGAAACCTAGTAGCACCACAGACCCCTGCCAAGTCTAAGCGACTCCCAGGACAAATTAGGCCTAATACCAAAAGAGGTGACCTGAGCCTTGGATTAGGAATAATGGAACTTTTTTAGAGACTTGAGAGACCAAAAGAGAAAGCTCAAACTGAGTTTGGAAGAAATCATACGATGATTCAGGGGGGCATAATCCCCACCAAGAATAAAAACAGTGGGGAAAGTGCTTTCAGATCATCAGAAGTCACACTTCAGGATTAACCTCCCATTGCAATAAAATTTAGTTTATGTCATTTTTAAACTGATTAATTTTGGCTTGTGGGGAGTGGAATCAGAAGCTGTAGCTATGCCCACCTACTCCTCCTGGAATACAGCAGCCCCCTGGATATGGGAAATTGTTGGTGGAAGTATCAGCAATTGAAACAAATGAAATATCTGTGACATTAATAATTAAACTTTCATATCTTCTATGACAAAAACAATACTCAGAGCACGGGCATTACTGGAAACTCGTGCAATGAACCCTCTTTTTTGGGTCAGTGTTTACTACAGTCCTGATTGTTTCAGAAAGAAAACTTTATGAAAGGAAATCAAGAGCATTTCTCCAACTCCACGAGTACTGCAATAACAGGAAGCAAAACTCCTATTTCTGAGTTTGCCAGATAAGAACTGAATAGTGGATTTTTTTGAAGGCATGTGGCAAATACTGTTAATGACATATAAATTACTGTCTATTGCTTGGTCTTGGCTGGGTGGCTGACATTGTAGCTTCTATTTCTGATGGGGGAGGCTCACATACATTTGTCCTTACTCCAGAAAATGGCAAAAAATGAGGAGCTGGCCAAGGAGAAATTGTTGCTAATAATGTGGCCATTTCAGGCTTGGTTATTCGGTGGAGCCACTCTGCCTCAAGAACATTCTAGACTTTGAAGCCAGGCAAAAGCTCACCTTGCTAAGCAGATGGAGGCAATTCCTAGTGGTCCCCTAAGATTGCCACAGTTCAGATGCTCTCTGAGAGCAGAAGCGACAAAGGCAAAGACGTCCTAGAGCATGCAAGGAATGAGGAAACATGGCTCTGTCTGTATTTCCCTGTTCGTGCCTTCTGTTCTCTGGAAACACGAACCAGAAGCAGAGATCCTCGTGAATACTGGAGCATTCAGATCTTGAGATAATGCTTTCAGCAGATGCTCATGGTAAAGGTCAGGTGCTTGGAGGTTGAAGCAAAATCAGTTGAAGAGTCGCCAGTGCCTGTTTACAGTCTTGAGACTTTCACGTAACTTCCAGCCTCCCCTCAAGGAAATCTTCCACGGAAACTCACACCTAGTGGCCTTAAATGGAAGCTTCATTTGAATATGCAAGGAAATGGCTTACTCGGTTTAGTCCAGAACATGTTTGCTAATCACAAATCTTATCATTCAGGTACAATAGCTGGTCTATGACAATATACTTCCCCAAAGTTTTCACAAGTCATGTTGTAAGAGCAAACATCATTAGGGAAGTATGTGTGTTCCATTTTAAACTTTATCCTCTTTGACAGCTTTGAAAAGAATAGGTAAATGAGGTTAGAAAGCCAGCAGGTCATTTAAGACACAAATCCTCAAAACACACCTAATCACATATTGATATCGAAATATGTACATCGAGGGATCCTTTCTTTAGGTTATAATGCAAAGGTTCTTTTACGGTCATGATTTTCAGCTTTTTAATCATGACAACCGATGATCGGCTTCCTTGTTTGCTGAGATACCACTGATGTCATCCTTTGTTGACAAGGCACAGAGAGAAGAATTTTCAATACCTAGTTATGTCAACAATTGTGAAACGCTGCTGAGACCATCCAAGTAACAGAGGGTGAGATTAGTACCTTTGCTAAATGTCTTATTGCTACAACCATCAAGGAACTGTGAAGATGCAAAATAACATATTGTAATCCAATTTCTAAACCCAGATTCAACCACTGCTAACATTTTGCTATATTTTGCTACATATTTTACTTTTTACCTATTGTAGACTACATTTATCCACAATTTTGCATCCTGTTTTTTTATTCTACTAACTTTATACCATAAGCAGGTTGCTATGTTATAAAAATTCTATGTAAAGGTCATTTTATAAAGGGAATATACCCTCCCATTGAATGGATATACTCTAATTGACACTTGAATGTTGTTTGCAGTGTTTGTTATTATAAATAATTTTGTATAAAGCATCCTTGCAAACAAATCCCTTTCCTTATGACTTACAATTTCACTGAGATTCTTAGAAGTGAAATTACAAGGTCAAAGATATAATTTTCTTTAGAACTCTTGGTACATCTTACCAAAATGCTAAATAGAAAGGTTGTACCAATTTGTACCCCAATAGAAGTTTTTAAAGGTACAAAAGAAAATGCCCTTAATTTTCATTAATTTGGTCATGGTCCTATGAGAATTTATGCTAATGGTAAACAGAGCATTTGTTATAGACAAATGATTGAAATATTTTTGTTCAAGACAAAATGAGGGAAGAAGACATAGTTAAATTACCAGTAAATTCTGAAAATTAAAAAATATATTCACAATTTGTGGTGGGGAAAACATTGCAGGCAATTTTTTAAAGTCCACTTCTTTAATAATAAAAATAATCCCTTATATTTGCAGCCTGCTTAACAATTTGCCAAATTGTCTCATAAATCATCTCTTATTAAGCACCATGAACTTTAGCAAATTCTCTTGAAATAACTCAGGGCCTACTAGAAGGCTTCAAATGCAAAATCATTTTCAGAAATATATCACAAAATTGTCTTGCATTGGAAATTTATTTTCTTCATTAATAGTAAAATTTATATGCACACAAAAGATCTCTCCTCTGGGTAAAGAATACATTCTGCAGCATGACTCTTCCACTTCCAAGCAGTGTAGGAAGGCAAGGCTAGGAGGAGGGCTGCGTCATGCCTATATGCCCACACGTCTTTGCGTCACCTTGATATCAAAGGTAGGTAAAGAGAACCTGTCTCAGTTTCCTGAACACGCCAGGAAACTTTCTACTCTCTGTTCCTTTAGCCCCCAGGTGGCATCCTGGATCTCTCCCTCCTGCCCTTGCACCAGGTCTTTGCTCAAAGGGCACGGTCTCATCCAGGCCTCCCCGCATAAGCCTGTTGCAACCACAACCCCCACCTCCACGCCCCACCACACGCACAAAGCCACTAGCGGTTCCTTTTTCCTGGTTCATTTTTCTGCATAGCACTTATTACCACGGCTTGCCTGTTGCTTTTTCCTCAGTTACTTGTCTTTGTCTTCTCGCACAGAAGTAAGAGGTCCACGAGAGCAGGAACTTTGTTTATTTTGTTCACTGCCATAGCCCCACCACCTACAATGGTATCCCATGCACAGTAAGCACTTTCTATGTCCTTGTTGATGGCAGAAACGGCTACATTAATGTGGGGCCTGGTGTTGTCTAACAACACTTCTGGGTAAAGCTATAAAGGAAGACAGTACTCTTGAGAGGAACCTTTGACTTTGAGCTCTGCCCTGCTAATAGCATGGGTTAGAGTGCAACCGTCGTCCCAGGGCTAGCTAAGAAAAAGAAAGAACTGGGGAGCAGGTTTTATTCAAGTGTGTCAGACACTCTGTGGAGTCAAAAAGTGCTCAGTTTGCCACTTTCTTGCCACATGGTTCTGGGCATTTGGTCAACATTTCCAAGTTTCAGTTTTTTCACTTACAGGATAGGAGTGGGGGTACCTACCTCACAGGATTGTGGGAACCATTCAATGAGGTGGCACGTCGCACACAGGAAGGGCTCAGTGAGCATTAGCCGATGTTATGCAAGAGATACCGAGCTAAGCATTTGACACACGTTATTATGCTTAATTATCACAGCAACATGATGAAGCAGATGAGCTCTTCTCAACAGGCACTCTGTGGGTCTCCAAGTAAGTCCGGACAATGCAATGTAGCTCACACCTCCCTTGGAGACTCACATCGTGTATTAACATATCAAGAATGTCTGCAATAAGGAGCCCTGTTTAACTTTAATTCGACTTAATCAAACATTACCCAAAAGACGTTTTTCTCTTTTTACACAACACATGCTGTCGTCATGTAAAGATGGTGATTCCAAAAAAATGCCCTTTAGTAGATACAGAATATATAATTTTTATCATTTAATTGAAGAGAAAACTGAGAAGTTCAGTGACTTATAGCAGGTCACAAATGAGGAAATATTAATGTAAGTGCAGATATCCTAACCCAGGTCAACCTGATTCGGGAAACTGCTCTTATCACCACCTCACTCCACAGAGCCCCCTAGTGTCTAACTTGGTTATGATTATTGCATGTAATAACACAGAACATGGCTGTGCTTCTAGAATTGTTGAATATTCAAACCCAACTGGAAATGGATTTGAGATGAGATTGCAACTTGTGGACCTAAAAGAAACATCTTAAATGAACTCTCCTGTTTGGCCATAGTTTAGTGCTAAAGATGACCTTCCTCTTTCTGGTATTTACGTTGTAGGCAGGCAAGTAAAAGAAAAGCCATTATCTAAAACAGGAAAACAGCAGAATTAACTTACAAAGATCAATAAAGAGAGAATCAAATTAAAGTTAATTAATTAGAAACATACTGATACGAACATGAGTTCTGAAGCTATTTGCCTTTTGTCAAAGAGAAAACCTGGAAATCTCAGAATATTGAATAAGAAAAGAAAAAGTGAACTTCCCCCAAATTATACATCTCTTGTTAGTTACCCAGGGACAGTTTTCATAGACAGAAATCCCAGCTAAGCAAGCAGCCTTGTTTGCCAACAGACATGGCTTCTCTTCTGCAGATATGCATATTTGGTTTCTGAATCAGCCCTAAATTCAAATTGTGTAACTATTGAGTTTATTTTTAAAGTTTGAGGCCATGGGGTTCACAGATAAAAAGAGAGAAACTCAGTATTTTTATGTTCTTGAAATTTGTATTTGATTGAAAATGAAGGGGAGAAAAACTACATGGTAAATGGGGAAATCATGTTTGAAGTTAATGAGATCTTTATTCTCAATTCCCAATAAGGATTTCCAAGTAGGAATGGGCAGAAATGACAAGACAACTCAGATGAGAGGAGATGCCAGGAAACATCCGAATTCTAAATTGTATCTGGTGCCAAGACAAATCATCTCAATTTAGATGCGTTGGAAACAGTTTATCTGCCTTTCATCTGGCACGCTTGTGAGACAAATGTGACTGGAAGAAGTGTCTTAAAGACTGGACCATGCATCCATCTAGCTCAGTTTGTTTTGCAATACTGTGTCATTTTTATGCCCCATGGTGTCCCTCAATAACTGTACTAAAAGAGGAACTGGTAGAAATGCTCAAATTGTCATTTTCTTTTGTCTGAACTATGATAAGCATACCCAGGTACTTATCTCAGCCCCAGACTGATCCTCATGGACTGCTCTTGAGACATTCTGTGTTTACTTGATCATTTCTTTCTGCTTGTTAAGACAGCACATATGCCAGATCTAAGCGGGGCTTCCTGGGCATGCTTTTTGTGCGGTGACATAGTGGCAAAATTATTATTCAAGGTATTATCAGTGGCAACACTGATTACTAGAAAGACCATGAAATTTTGTTCTGTACTCACCATTTACTGAATCCTGTAAGGGACAAGTGCTTGAAGGGTGATTTATTGCTTTGTAGGGTAGCAAATTCTCCTAGGCTTTCCAACGCCCAGATAAGGGGCTCTGCAGTATTGTCACGAGAAAGGCCTTCTTTATATTCTTACAGCGTTTTTAAAGGATAATAGCATGCATATTTCCAGCATGTTACTCTTTTTAAAATAATTAGGGATTTTGTTTTTTTCCAAATGCATTTGAGGCAGGTCTTACAATGCCAACCTCAGAGATTTGAAGGATTCCAAGTGTCTAAGTTTAGTGCAATTTGTACACATTTTGAACAAGGCAGAACTATTTATTTTGAAATTCTAATGTCTCCCAGCAACCACGCACTACAAAACATTTTATAAAAGCCTTTTGGCAATGGCTAAAGAGAATTTTCCAGATATACGAATACAGATGGAGATAATGAGCATAAAAACCGATTTCAACTTCTGTCACTTCTTGTACTTGATCTCACCTTAGAAAGAAGTAACAGAGACTGAGCTGCATGCAATGGCTTGTTCTATGTATCTTAAGAAAGCCACCTTTTTTTTTCTTTTTTGATATGTGAAGTAGTTACACATGATATAAACTGCAAAAGCAATGCTATAGTTTATCCCAAGGAGACATATTTCTAAGTTCATTTTTTTAGGTAATTAATCTTCTGGGGAAGTGACCTTTAGGCTCTTTCTTTATATTCTTTCGACAAGTGGAAATGCTTATTTGAAGAATGTCTATCAAATCCCATAATAATAGAGGTAGATGGAGAGAGAAGCCATAGAGCATGAAACCCATGATTATTGTTTATTAGTATATTTACCTGGTACTTGCAGGTGGCATTTCTAGAACTTTGCTGTCTGGCTGACAGAGGAACAGCAGTGGATGATGTTATCTCTCCATTATGGAAGTCATGAGACTAGGAAGTAGGATATTACTTTGATACTCTGCTGTTATTAGGGCAACTCTCAGTCAACTGGCAAGACCTAGCTTTTGGGGTTAACTTCTGGTCTGTCACTGCCTCTCAGAGTTGGTTATAGTTGCAAATTCTTTTCTATCTGTCCATGAATATTTTGAAAACCTTTATTTGCGCAGGGATCATCCTTTAGTTAAAACTGAGTCTTGGCATTCCATGTTTTATACTAACCAGAAAACAATTTCTCAGTAAGTGTAATTCAAGTCTTATGCCTCAGCAAGACTTCTAGGGAGTCTTACAAATAAGTAAAGTATGTCATTAAATGCTGAAATCCTTGCAAAGCTCAGACACTCCCTGTCGAGAGCTTGATATATTTTAACATTCAGCTCATCTAACTCCTTATATTCTGAGTCTAAGCAAGTTCTGATTGTGATTTGTCTCCCCAAGTAGGTCTGATGACAGTGAAAAATTCACTAATGATGCTAGCGTGAGTATTCCAGTTTTATGACAGTTCTACTTCTCTTTGCAGTATAAAACTTTGGATACATATGAATGATGTTCTACTTTGGTTAGTTTGAGTCTGCCTGATCTCTTTGCATTAGCAAGAGCTGGTTTTAGAGTCCACAAAGCTGAAAGCCAGACTCTATTACATGGTAGGTAATTTCTCCAAGGTCTTCTTTTTTTTTTTTTTTTTGACACAGAGTCTCACTGTGTTGTCCGGGCTGGAGTGCGGTGGTGTCATCCTAGCTCACAGCAACCTCAAACTCCTGGGTTCAAGCGATCCTGCTGCCTCAGCCTCCCGAGTAGCTGGGACTACAGGCATGCGCCACCATGCTTGGCTAATTTTTACTATGTATATTTTTAGTTGTCCAATTAATTTCTTTCTAATTTTAGCAGAGACGGGGTCTTGCTCTTGCTCGGGCTGGTTTTGAACTCCTGAGCTCAAACAATCCACTCGCCTCAGCCTCCCAGAGAGCTAGGATTACAGGCGTGAGCCACCGCGCCCGGCCTCCAAGGTCTTCTTGAGTTGTCAGACTCCTGGTCTTCTCCCCTGGGGCCAGTTCTCAGACATCATCATATAAAGACTATCTATTCTAAATTACAACTCTCTCTGTTTTGTTGTTGTTGTTGTAGGGAAGTTTAGAACCTATGTGAGCAAAAGAATTGTGAAATTAGAGGCGGATGTTTGGGAAACGGAGATAATAAAGGTGTAGAAGGAACTTGCTTGAAAGGATGGGAGCACTGCCTCAGGCCAGGATAGGGCCTCTATCCTTCTGTAGAGTACCCACAACATTGCTGTCGTAACCGTGTGAGGGAAGAAGGAAGGCTTCCACAGAAGGGAATGTTTATCCAATGATAGCCAAATTTTGGAGGATGAGGAAAATAACAGCTCCCTATCTATATTAACTTGGATTTGTCTCTACCCTTAATCACTAATCGGTGCTCCAGACAATGTTCATGGAAATGTTATGGCTCGATTTCAATGGAATTGAAAGCTTATCAATAGGGCTGCCACTTCCTAGCTACTTGTGGAATTTATCTGTGTTAAATGAGTTCACTCAGGGATGTCGCAAACATCATAAATTCTGTCCTGCCAGGATAATGAAACATTATAAAATAATCACACAAATTTAGAAGGGGGAAAAAACAGCTGCTAAAATCCAGCTTCTTCCCTCCAGTCTGCCATGAATTTCTAGCTTGGAAGACTTCAATGGACATTGACAATTACACACAGTAATAAACATCAACAGAGTTTAATTATATTTTAAACCCCAATAGTTTACAACATAGTTTTTAGAATATACGTTGTGATTACACAGGACACCTCTTTTTAAGAAAAAAAATAATATGAAAGCTCCTAAGTGATAAATTGGAAATATAGTGAAAAATTGCTTCCTTGGGGGCAAATCTGCCTGAATGGCTGACCGTCTAACCAAAACATTCACATTTAATCATATAAATATACAAACTCATTTTATTATGTTGTTCAAATAGGGAGTTATTGCTGCCTACAAATCCTCGATTCCTGTAGCCAAGGAATAAAGCCTCGTCAAGAGCACTGTGACTGAGTTACAAAAGACTGTGAAATTTAAAAAACTCGTTGTAGAACCAATTATTCCAGTTAAGCATCATCTACTAAGTTCACTAAACTACCCCGTATTTCCATTAAATTATGTTTTTGAACCAGGAGAGTAAAACCCAAACAGTTTAGAGATAGTAGCAGCATTACTTAAAGGAGTATCCGAGAACTCTGCTATTCATCTATGCTAAGCTGTGTGCTGTTTACATTAAGATTTACAGTATTGAAAGCCTAGATAGCTTCAGTCATTGTACATATTACCAGAGGGGTGGGGTGGAAGGATTAGGCAAGAGGACACCTCACTAAAGAATGTCACACGCCCAGTCTTCCTTTAAAGCTTGTGGAAGAATTCTACACTTTAAAAGACCACTATGTGAGTTTCAGATTTAATTTCTTAAATATGTTAAGGTAAGGCTTTCTGGAAGGGTTGTGAAATATAAAGTAAGTAAATTAATTGAGGTAGCTAAATTTCACAAGTTTATTAGGGGCGATAAAGTAATGACCTAATCAACATTTCTAGACAGATAAGTACCTATTTTCCCCCCCTTCAACCCAAATCTTTATTCCCACACTATTCACAAAAAGGACATAGTGGTTTTTTGCATGCGAATTAGAATGTGCTTTATTAAAATTAGAAGTTACTTTAAGAAATGTTCTCCTGATAACTAAGTATTCTTTGGTATAAGATACATATTGCTAACAATTTTGCTAGGATGCTGAAAAAGATGATTTTTATGTCTCATTTTCAAGTGCTGTGAACCTAAGGCTGAATAAAACTCTTCTACTCATAGCTAGGTAACCTTGGAGATGTTATTTCAATTCTATGGGACTTAGTTTATTTATATATACAAATGAGACTGTTGATTCCTAACACCCAGGATCGTCATGAAGATTAAACTGGATAAACTATACAAATTCTTTGGTGCCTAGAATATAGTAGGTGCTCAGTATTTGTTCTCCCTTGAAGCCATTTAACCCCAACAATATATTAGGCTTCCTTGATACTGTGGCAACGAACTTTGTCCATTATTAGTGGATTTAATCATCAAAGAATGATATGCAAATTTTTTATGATAGAATATATTCATTCTAGCCATTACTTAAGGTGGTAGACTAAATATGCTTTAATATTATTTTTCCAGCCATTTAGTGCTTAATTAACCCTTCATCAAGTTCTAATTTACATGGCTGGGCATGGTGGCTCACACCTGTAATCCTAGCACTTTGGGAGGCTGGAGGTGGGAGGATCACTTGAGGGCCAAGAGTTCAAGAGCAACCTGAGCAACATAGTAAGACTAGGAAAAATAGAAAAATAAGCTGAGTGCAGTGGCACGTGCCTGTACTATCAGCTACTCGGGAGGCTGAGGCACGAGGATTGCTCCATCCCAGGCGTTTGAGGTTGCAGTAAGCTATGATGATGCCAATTCACTCTAGCCCAGGTAACAGAGTGAGACCCTGTCTGAAAAAAAAAAAGTTTAACATACATAAAACAGTGTGGTACTGACATAAAAATAGACACAGCAACCATGGAGCAGAATAGAGATCCCAGAAATAAACTCATGTAAATATAGCCAATTGACTTTTGGAAAAGCAGCTGCCAAAAATACAGAATGGGAAAAGGACAGTCTCTTCAATAAATAGTGCTTGGAAAACTGATATTTACATGCAGAAAAATAAAATTGAATGCTTATCTTGCACCGTATGCAAAAATAAACTCAAAATGAATTAAAGACTTAAATGTAAAACCTGAAACTGTAAAACTACTAGAAGAAAACAGAGGAAAAACTACACAACATTGTTCTGGGCAATAATTTTTTGAATTTGACCCCAAAAGCATAGGGAACAAAAGCAAAAATAGACAAATGAGATCACATCAAATTGAAAAGATTCTCAGCAGCAAAAGAAACAACAGAGTGAAGAAACAATCTACAAATAGGGAAAAATATTTGCGAGCCATACATCTGATATAGAATTAATACCCAAAATACATAAAGAACCTAACAACTCAATAGCAAGAAAACCAAATCATTCAATTAAAATATGGGCAAGGGACCTGAATAGACATTTCTGAAAAAAAGAAATGGCCAACATATTTCTGAAAATATGCTCAGCATCTCTAATCCTTAGGGAAATGCATATTAAAACCACTATGAGATATCATCTCACATATGACAGGATGGCTATTTTCAAAAAATTAAAGATAATGTGTTGGTAAGGATGTGGAGAAAAGAGAACTCCTGTACACTGTTGGTGGGTATGTAAATTAGTATAGCTATTATCGAAAATTGTATGGAGGTTCTTCAAAAACCAAAAAATAGAATTACCATATAATCCAGCAACCTCATTTCTGGATATTTACCCAAAAGATTTGAAATCAGTTTGTGGAAGAGAGCTACAGTTCCATTTTTATTGTAACATTATTCACAATAGCCAAGTTATGGGAACAACCTAAATATTCATCAATATATAAATTTAAAAATGCAATATATATAGATAGATACACACACACACACACACGCGCGCACACACACAACGGAGTACTAAAGAGCCTTAAAAAAGAAGGAAATTCTGTCTTTTCTGACAACATGTATGGAATTGTAGAATATTATCCTAAGTGAAATAAGACAGACACAGAAATATAAGTACTGCAGGTTCTCACTTATATGTGGAATCTAACACAATTGAACTCATAGAAACAGAGTAGGCAGGTGGTTACCAGAGGCTGGGGAGGAGAGGGGGAAATGTGGAGATGATGGACAAGAATAATTTTTTTTAGATCAATTGGACGTCATGATGTATACAGGTAATAATAGTGTATTGTACATTTCAAAATTGCTAAGAGAGTAAATTTCAAATGTTCTCAGCACAAAAAAAGACAAATATTTGAGGTGGTGAATATATTAATCAGCTTGATTTAATTACTCCACATTGTATTCATCAATCATAACATCACATGATACTCCATAAATGCACACAACTACAATTTGCCAATTTACAATAGAATTTAAAAATTCTAATATACATATTAGTTCCACTCTCAGGAAGATTTTATTTAAAAAAAAAAAGACATGTAAGGAGAAGTAAGAGATCTCACCCATAGCTCATAAGGTTTCTCTACCTCAAAATCAACATAATTTTATTCTTCCCCTTTTGCACAATAAGTCTCGGCTCTTTTTCTAAACTTAACCCATCTCATGGTGGTATCGTCAGGCTGTGATTTCTCAGGCTTTCAGAATTTGGTATCATACTATACATTCAAACTTAAGTTCCACTAATCTGGCTGACTCTTTCTTTTTCTCTCTCTCACACACACACATGAATTCCCCACAGATATCTTTTTACTTTTGTCCATACTTCTTCCTTTGCCCAGAATCTTGCCCAACGGCTCAAGACCCAGATCAAGTACAATTCCCTTGAGCAATTGTACAACTACATTGAAAGTATTCCTGCCCTGACATACGTTCCTCTGTTTTTCCGTACCTCCTCTAGTAACCTTCTGCACCATCCTCATACACACACACAGCTCCTCAGACAGAGGTATGTACAAAAAAGATGGGCTGAAAACACTTTTAACTGGCAGGTTCCACGGGCCTCAAGAGTGATCAATAGTGCACACCAAGTATGAGTAGGGATGGCAGCGATGAGGGCACACACACGTAGATGCTCTGGAAAGATATTTGAAAGCTAAAGAAACACACTAGAGAGTTGAACTGTGTCTACCTTGAGATTCTTTACCCTTTGGCTATTCATGCTGGGTAACCTAATTTAATTTGGACCTTTGTATCTAATTATGCCTGGCCACCATCAATTAATACTGTAATTTTAACTTTACTGAATGCATGAGATGACTTCACCCTGAACAACTTACCCTCCATCTTTCCAACTGAGTGTTTTTGGAGCCTTGCCAAACTCAGAATTTCATTCAAAAGTATCCATTCTTTAGCTTGCAAAGCTGACTTTTTAATCAGAACTCTTATTCACAAGCAGAAATTTGCCTTTACTGAATACATCATTTTAATTGATAAAGGGTTACATTATAGGTGTGTAAAAAAAAGATTCATGCTCTTTAGATGTAGTGAAATTTTTTGGATGAATGGGAGGTTAAAAGAAGGGAATATTACCTGTAAGGTGTCCCATTCTTGGTTTTAAAATTCATGGAGTTAATACTAAATAACTATGTTGACCATGATGAGGCAATAGGCTTCTACTTTGAAACTGATTTTTCTGTAAGCATAACAATATTTTTTCCATTGGCCTTCAAGATACATTGCAAAACACTTTTTAAAAAATCTTGCATTGTGGTAGTGATAAGCAGAGATCTAAACATTTAAGATTTTTAAATTTATTTGGATATTTAATTTTTAAATTTATATGGTTTAGTGACCCTAAAGGATTCATTAAAATAAAGGAGTAACTGCCTGAAAAAATAAAACTTTACCTTATCATTATCAGTGCACAGTAGACACACAGAAATTTTAGGTGATTCTATGATAATCTAGCCATTCTATGGAGCTATCTGGATTCTTTTGAAAAGATGCATGTCTGTTATCATGAACGTTTGGACAGTCTGCCAAACTATAGTTAGAAGAGGATGTGAGCCAGTATGGAAGAGAGAGGAACAGGATGGAAAAGAAAAGAAAGGAATGGAAGAAACGATTTTCTAAAGCAGAAGGCGTGGAGAGTAGGCTCTGTGCAGCAGAAAGGGAAATACCAGAGACAGAGGCTTCAGTAGACAGAGGCTTCAGAAAACAAAAAATGAAGATTGCCCAGGAATCCACAACATGGCAGATTCACTAAACATCCACCTCCACCCTCTTCTGGCGTGTGCTCTAGTCTGCCTGTTTAGAAAATGAAGACTACATTTCCCAGACTTCCTTGCTGCTGTGTTTCTGGACATGGTCTAGGACTAAGTTCTACTTATCAAAGGGACTCATGAGATATAAGTTTAGCACCAACCCTGTGGGGAGCCACGCAGCGGTTGGCCAGGCATCCATTTTTCTAACGCAGATGTCATAGAGGACACCTGGCTCTGGAGCCAGCAGGTCTGATAGTGGCTCCCTCACCCCTGGATAGCAGCTCAGGCCGTGTGATCCTAGAGCCACATGCAAAGCAGTGACAATTTGAGCCCTGGATTGCAGATGAGTAGGGCAATGGCTTCCCGATTCCCATGTTTTGATTGTGATAGAGACAGGGCTGCTTCTCCAGTCTCTGACTCTCTGTTTCGAATCCCTTACTGCTTAAAATGAGCCTTCTGTTATCTGCAACTGAAACTGGATTGATACACATCAGATTTTTACTTAGTGGCCCTAGAGAATTCATGGAAAGAAAAAAAGAAAAACTGGAGAGTAACTGCCATAAAAAATAAAGCTTTAACATCATTATCAGTGTACAGTAGACATGCAGATTATACATATCACATCAATATTGCTAAGTATAGTCAACTCCACTAGTCAAAGTTCAAAACGTCCTAATCATCATTTCCTGACTATAGCCCTAACATGGGGTTAAGAAAAATAAAAACCTCTGAACAAAGCACCTGGATAATGCTCGTAGGTCCTTATTTGATGAGCACTCAAGAGTGTCAGTGGCTGCTCGTTAACATGAAATTGGAACAAATTGAGTTTTATTATTTCTTATCAGCTTGATCAGAATCTAGAAATATTTGAAAAGACTGACAAACACAAGTACAAATAAGTAGAAGATTGAGACATCACAAAAGAGATGGAAAAAAAACAAAAACAAAACAGAAAGGAGACGCAGATCATATTCCCAAAAAAGTCATGTATAGATAATGCAGAGACAGCAAGAAAAGATTATGCACAAAGACAAAATATAAATATTGTTATTATTTTAGAATCTAATGGTTTACAATGCAATGAGATGAAAACACCTATTCTACAAATGATGTAAGATAAATGAAGCATAATAATTTCCTTAAAATTGATGTTACCCAGGAAGCAAATGAACACTCGCAGATAGAATCAAATGTGTGCTCTCCCATCACGTGTAACTCATCAAGAGAGCTTGGACTAACACTAACGGAGCCTGGGAAATAATTCCCTAATTGAGTAAATAGAAAATAATGAAAAGGGTTCCGGAGTTAGCTTGGAAAACCCTGTGGCATAGGCACATATTTGTTGAGTGTGCTGCTTTTTTCTGACAGCAAAGATGATCACGTGACAATAAATTATAAACCACATTAAAATTTTCCCACCACTTTTTCACATAAGCTACTGAGTGTGGTCACTAGATCAAATTTGTGAGGTTTAATCACCCCTTCCTTCCTGGCTTTAGACACGGCCGTAAGACAACAGACCTCGCCTGAATCCATGCCATGGACTGTTTGAAATGTGGTTGTTCTTTTGTGCCCTCTTCTCTGAACTCTGGCGAGAAAGCCAGAAACATCTTTACTCCCTTCCCATGTGGATCTGAGTCAATCATCAAGCCCTTTCAATACTGCCTTCTTCATAACTTTAAGATTTGTCTATTTTGAGAAATGGCCATCCCCACCTAATCTTCTCCAGCCTGGACAAACTTATCTCTGCCTTTAGCTTTGAGCTACTCTTCTAAATGGTCTCACTCTTTCTAGTTTTGCTCATGCATACCACCTCGCTGCAGCCCCAAATCCACGCCAATGCCTGAGCCATAACTCTTTTATAATTTTTTAAATTTTACAGTTATGTGTTATATAGTTATATATTATGCACAAACTTATTTTCAATATAGAAGATTCAGAAGACATCGAATGATCCAGCCACTTTCTTTCTACACCCCCTTATCACCTCCCTACACATCCTCCATCCAAATTCCATTTCCCTCCCCAGAGGCTTATTATATATCCTTCCTTATATATCCTTCCAGTCTCCTCTCTGTGCTTCTCAACACACACATCCTTCCACACATTTTTCTCTTTGTTAGTTCTTGAAAAAACTAAGAAGTTAGACCCTATGTATAATAAGATTATACCTTATGTGTGATTCTGCAGGTGATTTTCCCATTACTAAACTGCCTTGTACATGTTTCCACGTAGACGTATAAGATCTACCTTATAATGTTTAACTCCTATAAAATATTTTATGTACAAATAAATATATTGTGATTTATTTATAGACTTTCGTGCTGATTATAATTCCTTGCTATGAAAAAAATAACCTGCTATATTTATGCGGCAGACCCATTTTTGTAGAATAGATGCCCTAAAAGTAGAAAAAGTAGAATACTAGGAGAAGAATTCTTTTATTTTATTCTTTTCTTTTATTATTACTGCAGCAAATTATATCCTTAAATTTCTTTACCTATTAGCACTTTCACCAAAAGAACTCACACACGTTTGTCTTTTAAATGTTTTTAATTCTGGTGGTAAAATATGACATTTAATTGTTGCATTAATTTGTAATACCACACATATTAAGCATTTTTTATATTTTGCCTAATATCTCTAGTTTTGACACATACTTGCTTTTTGTCTATTGTAATAGATTATTTGATTTGTATGAATTCTATCCATCCATCGATTTTTTGTCTTATATACAGAGCTTTTGGATTTTTTTCCTATGCTTCAGACTGTCCTAGCCATAGATTTAAAAATTATTCTATATTATTTGCTAGTAATTCATTGGGAATGTATGTTGTTTATGGTGTAAAGTAAGAAAATCCTATCTTTATTTTTTTTCAAATTGATCAGCAATGGTCAAAGATCTTTTATAGCATAATTTGTCATTTTCCCAATTACATGAAATGCCCCTTGCAAAATAAACTACAACCTCATATATACATAGTCTGATTCTGGTCTCTCATCTTTTTTTTACTAATATGTTTTATATTTTGTGCCTTTATTACAGTGTTTTAATTTCTATAGTTCAAAGACATATTCTTTCTTATATCTAGTAAGGCAAAGTCACTGTTGTTTTGATAACTTGGGGACAAACAATTATTTCACAAAACTGAATCTTCTTATCCAAGAACACAGGGAATTATTTAGGTCTTTTTAAATGGACTTCACTACATTTTTATGGTTTCATTTTATATGGTTTCTTATATACTTCTTGGGTTTATTATCAGGACTTCTGTTTTTGTTTTCGTTATTGCAAATGGAATTGTTTTCTTCCAAAATATTTTCTAATTAGTCATTTCTGCCATTTGAGAAATTTTTAAATGTATATTTTAATTGTATGTCTACATACTTTTAAATCTTAAATCTTTGTGGTTCCTTTCGTGCCTTCTTAAGTTTAATGTTTTGTATTTGAGAGCCCCTGCTTGGCTCCCTTTGAGTTATCAACACCTCCCGCTGGTGAGGTGAACTGTGGCAATCAATGCACCACTGGTTGTTGGAGAGTCTTGTCCTTCTCAGAGATCAGCATTGATCTGAGTGCATCATCTGCCTGGCTGCAATATCCACACCTTCACTTTTTCAGTGTTGGGGACATACCATGAATGACTGTTCATGTGCAGTCTAAAATGAGGAAGGAAGAGATGGCAGGGCCAAGCTCCCAGCTGCTCAGATCACAACCCTCTGAGTGAGCTTCACAAGATTTCCTCCTCCCTGTGTGCTTTGACTCCAGTCTCAGAGCTCCTCAAACTTGTCCTGACTTCTGTAGCACTTTTTCCTCCTAAAGTTAAACTAAAATGCTTCTGCATAGCAAAAGAATCAACAGAGTAGACAACCTACAGAATGGGAGAAAGTATTCACAAACTATGCATTCAACAAAGGACTAATAACCAGAATCTGCAAAAAACTCAAACAGCTGAACAAGAAAAGAACAAAATAACCTCTTTAAAAAGTGGACAAAAGACATGAACAGACATTTTTCAAAAGAAGACATACAAATGGCCAACAAACATATGAAAATCATGCTGTCAACATCACTCATCAGCAGAGAAATGGAAATTAAAGCAGCAATGAGATACCGTGTTACTCCAGTTAGAATGACCGTTACTAAAAAGGCAAAAAACAATAGATATTGGTAAGGATGCAGAGAAAAGGGAATGTTTATGCACTGTTCGTGGGAATGTAAATTAGTACAACCTCTACGGAAAACAGTCTGGAGATTTCTCAAAGGACTAAAAAATAGATCTACCATTTGATTCTGCATCCCACTACTGGGTACTTACCCAAAGGAAAAGAAATTGTTATGTGAAAATGATACCTGCACTCATATATTTATCACATCACCATTCACAATAGCAGAGATATGGAACCAATCTAAGTGTCCATCATTGACGAGTGGATTTAAAAATTGTGGTGTATATATATATACCATGGAATACTATTAATACTCAAACATAAAAAAGAATGAAACCACGTCTTTTGCAGCAACATGGATGGAACTACAGGCCATTATCTTAAGTGAAATAACTCAGAAACAGAAAGTCAAATACCGCATGTTCTCACTCTTAAGTGGGAGCTAAATAATAAGCACCGTTGGACGTAGAGCGTGGAATGCTAGACACTGGACACTCAGAAGTGCAGGAGGGTGGGAGAGTGGAAGAGGGATGTGGGATGAGAAATTACCTAAATGGGTACTGTGTGCACTGAGTGGGTGACAGTTACACAAAAAGCCCAGACTTCACCACTGTGCAAAATATCCATGTAACAAATCTGCCCACGTACCCCAGAAATCAATTTTAAAAATGAAATCCATTTTGGGCACAGAAGACTATATTTTCTTTTGTCATTTCTATTTTGCAGGAATTTCTCGAAGTCTTGGCTCCACCAATGATACTCTTTCTTCTATTCTAATGTTGAGATTGATTTATTCTCTACCAGCTTTTCTGCTGTTCCATGGGTTTGGAGACTGGCACATCACTATTCTGGTCATCAGAGTGATCTCCAGATGTAAATCTTGTATCATTTGCCCCCTAACATGTCTCAGTGATTCTCTAACCCCATTGTCTGTCCCACAAGGCATCGTTGGGTGCCTACCACTTGTCCAGCTTTTCTTAGCACCCTTTCCCCAAACCCCAGTTCTCATGTCTGAGCTGGAGACTACCAAACTACCTGTGTTTTGCAGGCAGGCTGGATTTCACCAGACCATGGATTCTGTTATGCCTTATTACTCTTCACTACTTATGTCCATCTTATCAGTTAGATTAGAGCTAACATGTCACCTCCTCCAAGAAACTTTCCCTGACCTCCCGTATTGAGTTAGATGCACCTCATCTAAACTTCTACGGCAACCTTTGTCTATTCCTGTCATTGTGCTTTTTACACTGGATAGTGAGCTGCTTTTTTACTTGTTCCTTACCTTTTTAGCCTCTATTTTATGTGAAGGGCAGGACGTATAATACATTCATCATTGTAAACTTTCTGATGTAAGGAAATTGATTCTTATTTGTATACTTTCTAGGACCTAATAAAATGCCTTAAACCCAGCTGTTGTTAAAAGTTGGAGCTTTGGAGTCAGGTAGACTTCTATTCAAAGTCTAGTCTGTCATGTATCAGTTCTGTGCAGGGTTGGCTACTGAGGTGGGGCGGGGTGGGGGAGGTCAGTGCAAAATGAAAATGCCAACCCAGACTAGCGTAGGGGAATCGATCTCTCCTTTCCATAGGCCCACTGAACCAACGCAACCCCCAAAACGTTTCTGTACTGCGAGGAGCTGGTGCCTGGATTGGGGCAAGTGAGTGGATATATTAAAAGGCCACTGCTGCCTTGTCCAGCCCCAAGACACTGCAGGGCACACGCCCACCTCCTCCCTTCCCTTCCCTGTGTGTGCACCCAGGCCCTGCAGGTGGCTGATGGCAATGAGTGGAATTCCGCTCTCCCCCTGCAGACAGCTGCTTCCCTGGTCATAGAGTCGCAGCAATGGCAGGAACAGGAAGATAGTGGAAGCCCAGTGGCACAGGTGATAGGAGTAAGATCATTTCTGAGCTGAGTCTCCAAGCCCCTGGCACACGCTCCACTGTGGCCTCAGACATCACTTACAAAACAGTGATAAAGTAATTACAAATTCAGTGATAAAGTAATTAAGAATTTCAAGAGAAGACCACAGAGCATCAGCCTAAGCACGGAGCCCTTCTGAGCACAGGGCCCCAGGCAGCTGTACTGGTTACAAGCCCATGAAGCCATCCCTGACTCTGTGACCTAGGGAAAGTTCACCTAACTTCTCTGAGCCTCAGTGTCTTCACCTGTGATACAGTCATGATGAATCCCACCTCACCAGGTTGTAGTGAGCCTTAAGAAGTCATGTACCCAAAGCTTGTAGCAAAGCACTCTGCTGTTTTATGAGAAGTTAAATCTCTACTCATTACTTATGTCCGTCTTATCAGTTAGACTAGAGCTAACACCTCCTCCAGGAAGCTTTCCCTGACCTCTCAGATTGGGTTAGATGCACCTCATCTAAACTTCCATGACACCTTTTGCTTATTCCTGTCATTGTGCTTGAAAAAAGGACTCTTGATACAATTTTTCAATGGACTTTTTTGGTAATGCTTTAAAATGTTTTCAAAGTTCACTCAGTCATTTAAGCCTAAACCCTACTAGAATATGCTTTGGGTTGGTTGTGCCGTGAAGGAAATTGCCATGGGATAATTTCACGATTTAGCCGACATCTGAACCAGGCCCGGTGGAAAGTGGTTCTTGTGCACACCGCAAAGCCACAGTTCATGATTGTCCTGAGGTACTTAGAAAACCGTTTCCTGAGCTCTGCCATCAGAACATCTGGAGATAAAATCTGGGAATTTACGTTTTGCCAGGTTTCCCAGATAATTAATGTACATACAAATTTCTTTCTCAACATTTCTTACACTGTCCTCCTAGATTGTACTTTTCCCATTTTGCTATACAATCAGCCCTCCATATCTGAGGGTTCCACAAGAACAGATTCAATGAACTCAGATAGAAAATACTTGGGGAAAAAAACATGTAACAACTTTTAAAATACAAATAGAAAATACAGTATAACAACTATTTACATAGCATCCAATTGTTTTAGATATATAGGAATCTAGAGATGATTGAAAATACATGGGAAGATGTGCCTAGGTCATACGCAAATAC